>JAUYWG010000056.1:16263856-16280481 GCA_034779775.1 Enteromius afrohamiltoni
AGTTACTGCTTTGACATGACCACTGAAGCTAAGATCTGACTCCAGAATCACACCAAGATTCCTGACTTGGTTTTTCGTCAAGGTATGCATTCACCTTAAGCCCAAGAGAAATATAAGCATGTGAAATGCAGGTGACAGCAAGTTTGCAGAAAGCATTGCCTCCTCGTCTCAGCAGACACTGAGGTGAAGGCAGCTAGTATTACTCATTTTCCAGAAAGAAAAGTGCGACTGAGAGGTTACTGTGGGTTAGCTAAGTAATAGATTGAGCATGTATCAAACATCAGATACTTTGAACAGTCTGCTGCAGCAAATTATACATGGTTTTTTTCCCCTTTTCACGTCTGTCTCTCCCTTTTTGTTTGGTAGCATGAGTCTGTGAACTCTCTCTCCCATTTTTTAATTAGTTACAAATACAAGATTTATGTAACCACACTGTTTCCATGCCACCACAGAGGGAATATAATTAACCGATGGGGGCCATTTACTGGAGATTAATGGAGGAAATAAGAGGCGAGCTGTAAGAAAATCTTTACCTTTCAGGCTTTAGTTGGAGAGTGTCAAGACAATCAGAGAGAAAGCCTTGTTCGATATATACTTTTTTGTCGGGTTATATACAGTATGGATGAGTATTTATTAGTATGCATGAGGATTTCATATCAAACTCTGTAGAATCAGAGGGTTATTCAAACAAACAGTGATGTTTGACTCTTTAATTATGTCTTATCACCAAACCAATTCTATTTGATGTTGTGCCAGCGCCCAGGCGAGCATTTCTCCTGACTTCGAAATATTTTTTTCCCTCGCCTGCTTTTCGGCAGTAGAATGTAGAGCAGAAATCAGGCCAAGGAGACAGAAGATAAGAGATGAAAAAATGATACAGGAAGGTTTGAGAAAGACTGGGAAAAGGACAGACGTATAGACAAAGGAGAGAAATCTGGGATTAGGGGGGACTGGGAGAGCCAGATAAAATGATCACCGTTAATTCGAAATTAATTTAACGGTGTGATTTGTGATGCGCTGATAAACTGCCGCCTCTGGTGAAATGCACTCAGGAATATTTCTATCATGATGGAGCTCCTGCTATTGTGTGGAAGCTGGATTACAGCATCACAGGAAATGGATGCCTGCGGTGAGATTATCCGGCTCAATCCTGAGAGGTGCAGAGCAGGAGCTCACTAGTCACTGTGAAAATTAAAAGATACTTCAGGGATTGCTCAGATCATCACACTGCAGAAGCCTCTGGAGAACATCTAGCCATGTTCTTCAAGGTACCTCTAATACCCATTCCTTACTGACAGAACTTCAGATATATATTTCAAGTGTCTTTAAAAGTTCTTGCAGGAACTGTCCTTTACAGCGTCTCCTGAGGTTTCTTCCAGAGCGTCAATCTGAGGAACCCCAAATGGTGCATCAAGGATCTTCTTTTGCAACAATGTTTAATTTCTGTTCTAAGGGCATCTTTAAAACTTTATTAAGAAATGAGCTTCTTTTATCTTCTAGGTTGTTTGACGTTTGTTTAATTGTTTAATTTGCCTGTAAGCAAAATCATCAATAATGCCGGTATACAGCGAGCTCTCTAATGAAAATGCTCAGAACATCTCAGATCAGTGAAAAGTCGTCTGTGTTTAAAAAAAATAATAATTCAAAGGAACAGTTGCCCCATCTGTTGTTCAATGTCACCATATAATATGATGAGTGCACATCTGAAACATTTATTTTACATAATTGAGTTCCTAGCTTTGTTTCTTATTAGGTTAAAACGGGGGAAAATGACAGATTTTCAATGCAGTCTCAAAGTAGATCACACTCCCTGTTGAGAAAACAGCATATGCTGGTTTAAACTGGTTTATGCTGGTCCTTTGCCAGCACATGTCCATCTTAATCCAGCACAAACATGCAAAGGACCAACTTAAACCATCGTCCCAGCTTCAAAACATACCTTACTAGCATATGCTCAGCAGGGTATTGGCTATGTTTAGTGCTATTACATCAATAAAATCCATGAATACAGAAAGGCCCATATATCATGGCATTCTCATACCATGCCACAAGAGGACAGCATTTCCATACTTCCTAACAGGAAATTCCCAAACGGACACGTTCAACAGCATCGCCCATAAATCGGAATGACAACCAATTACACAGCCTTCTGCCTATTAAATCCACTACAGCCATATTTAGGGCAAGAACCTCCGTGGCAGACAACATACAAAGAAAATATGGCCCGCCTGTCTTGGCGCATTAAATATACCACTAAACTCCTGAGTGGTTGATAAATCTCTCCTGCGCATGCGCACAGCTGACAGCAGCGGGCGCTCTCGAGCTGAACTGGGGCAGATGACGGGGATCTCTTCACGCGCGCGAGGAGGATATCTTGGGCACGTAATGATGTCGCAGTGGAATTTCATTTGCATGGCCAAAAAAACTAACATTTCACTGTCAATTAAATATCTCAACCAGATATGATTAGGAATGAAAAAACTGCAAGAGCGAGCAGCTGTGTGAGGGTTTTTTTCACTTGATTTTTGTTCCATACAGGATAGTCAATCTTTTAATATGTCGAGTAAGTAATTGTGTTTTATTATATTTTATAAAAGAAAACATGTAAAACATTAATAGTAGGCTATTATATATTATAGATATATTTAAAATTGCTGAAAGTGAGACACTATTTCACATCATATTTACTGTCAAATTAAAATAAAAATAATAATAGTGATAATAAACAGTTTAGTATGTTTTAACAGCTGGTGGCCTTTCCAGTCTGTAATATTTTTTTAAAATATTTTGGATTGAGAATACTTCACAAATTAATCAGTTGGGAGTGATTTGACTGCTTATTGAAAATAACTGATTTAAAATAACAAATCTGAGCATCACTAGCTGTGATTTAGAAATATGTTATTGTTTTAGTTATACAGTAAGTATATATCTATATTATTTAGATGTTATATAATATTATTAATAAATTTTCATTTTCATGTTCTTTGTCGTGGTTTGATATATATGTTATTTTTTAAACTAGTCAAAAAGAAATCCAACAATCCAGATTTTGCAAATGAACTCGCAGTAGGCCTATATATAAAGTGCCCTCCACTAATATTAGCACCCTTGGTAAATCTGAGTAAATGTGGCTGTGAAAATAAATCTGCATTGTTTATCCTTTTGATGTTTCATTGTTCCATGTTCCAAGATAACAGCTCTGAATTATCTCCTGTAACGCCTGAAAAGTTTGGAGAACACCTGATAAGAGAAAAGAGAGCAGTCCTTCATCCAGAATCTCTCCAGATCCTTTAGATTACCAGCTCTCACTCAGGGTTCAGCTCATGAGCTGTAACTGTCATGAGCTTCACTGGAGTTGCCCTTGTATTTAAAGACCCATTTGTATAACAAGTCAGAACTAGGCAATGGGGCAGAGAAACTAATGGTTTTGCCAAGCCGACCGAACCCGGACCACTCCATGTCATTACCTATTTGAGGTGAGAACATGGGAGGCAACCAGGTCCACATGTAAGCTATAGAACCTAGCAAACGTGTTAGAGGTCGTCCAACCCGCAGCTCTGCAAGTATCAACAAGCGAGGGGCCGCGTGCTAACGCCCAGGACGAAGCTACACTTCTTGTTGAGTGAGCCTGTACACCGAGGGGGCAGGGCACATCCTGTGCCTGATAAGCCATCAAGTGGGCCATCCTCTGCTTGGAGATGACATCCTCTGCCGTCCCCCATGACAGACAAATCCTTGGACCCGAACTCTAGGCACGAATCGTCAACCGAAAATGCCTGCAGGTCCCCGACCCTCTTGATGAAGGCCGATGCGAGCAGGAGCAATATTTTGATTGATAAAAACTTAATCTCAACTGTCTGCAAAGGCTCAAATGGGACCAGTCGTAGGGCCTGAAGAATGAGAGACAGGTCCCAAGAGGGTACTGTAGGGGGGCGTGAAGGATTTAACCTTCTGGCCCCCCTGAGGAGCCTGATGACCAGTGCTTACAAACAGACATTCCATCAATGTGGTCGTGGTTTGCAGCGTTAGCAGCCACGCGTAGACTTTAAGGTCCTAACCCTCGGCCAAGAAGGGGATGTCGCAAGGAGCATGAGTTCGGGGGAACCAGGTCATGGTGGGTCAATAAGGGGCTACCAGCAGGACCTGCTCCTTGTCTTCCCTGACCTTGCACAGAAACTCTACTAGAAGGCTCACTTGAAGAAAACGCATATTTGCGCAGGCCCTGGGGCCAGCTGTGTGCCAGTTCATCCCTGTCACCCAGAGCTAGACGTACTGCTAGCAGCTCAAGGCAAATGATGTGCCAATGCAGATGGGATCACGTTGAAACCCCTGACACTGCATGCTCATTGTACATGGCCCCCCAGCCCATGGTAGAGGCATCTGTGAACACAACAGCATGGGGACCTGCTCTAAAGGCAATCCTGCCTGGAGAAAAGAGAGGTCTGACTACAGGAAGAAGGTTTGACAGCAGGCGAAAAATATTTCAGTGGAACCGCTGTCCTGCCTTAAAACATACTCAAGCAGTTCAAAACAGACTGAGCACATTCCTGTGTGAGGCGTGCTGTCTGTGTGACCAAATCCAACTCCATTCCAAAAAAGTTTGCTCTTCTCCTGGTTGACCCGAAGCCTGCTGAAGCACCAGATCCCTGTGTTCACACAACTGAGCCGGTCCTTGAACTGCTGCCTGAAATGAGAGGAGAGTGAGTGTGTAACAAAAGCTCTTTTACAGGCCTGTCGACAGCAGAGATATAAGAATCTGCTTTTTTGTCAAGGTTTTGGGTACCACTGACCATGAGGCCAATGGCTGGTTGTGCATACAAAACAAAAAATTCTCCGCCCGGCTCTCATCCGGGGGAGGGAGCGGTGTGTTCACCGCCTCTTGAACTTCCCACGTGCCGGATGGGCTGGGTGGGAGCCCTGCGGCCGGCTCCTGCAGCCTCTCCACAAGCTTTGTAGGCATCGCTGACGAGAGACGACAGGCCTGGGAGGGAAGCAACAGGTTACCCTGTCAGGAAGTAGAGGCCTGCATACACAGTTGCATTGCAACAGACATCTCAAACCTGAGGGACCCTCGTGTAGCACCTAGCTGCTCCGCCGTCAAGGGTGGTGAAGGAAGATGAGCCACTAGGACGCTTCCTGGCAGTGAAAGGAGCGGACCACGTCTTAGTGACCTCTTCATGCAATCGCTGTGACACCAGCCCTGTCCTTAGCACTCGGGAACAGGTCTCCATATGAAGCTTGGCTCGAAGTGAAAAGCTAATGAACGCCTAATCTGCTGCCTACTCATACTCGCACTGCGATCAGCTGCAGATGGATGTTAATCAGCGTATGCCAATTTCATTGGCGTGATTTAATACACGCTGAGTAGATTGGACATCTCAAAGCGAGATTCCTATTCGTTGGTCACCGATGTGACGACTGAAAGGAAAAATAAAGATTAAAAGACCAAAACAGTCTTAAAGTCTTAAAATCTCACTCCTGGGAATGAGTCGTCAAAAGTCAAAAATGACGGATGAGTAAAATAAAGAGTTACAAGCTCTAATGACATGAGCTTCGTGCCGGCAGCACACATACAATCCAGACATCATTAGATAGAAATGGCAAGCTGTGGCCTTAAGACATTTGATGATAGAAGAAACTGTGATCTGACTCCACTCTCAGTTCTGTCTGAGATAATCGCAGGAGCAGCAGTGGGAGGAAGTTTAAATGTCCCTTTAGTTATGACATTTTCTTGGTAATAATATGCTCTGAACGATAACGAATGGTGAAGTCAAGGTGATAATTAAACAGGCTTGTTTTAACTGTTGGCCACTGAAGCAACTCCTAGTTCATTCCTGGCTCACCTCGGGTATCCTAATTAGTCAAATTAATGAATAAATGGGCCTGTTTCTCCTAACAAGACTATTAGCAGCCCTGTATGAATGGAGCTAATAAGAACAGATTGCGCCTGTATTTTGACCTAAAGGGGCTTATGTAATTTGTGAGTTTGTGTCTTTCTACACTCTGTAGACTTCTGACAGAAATGAGCAATTAAGGTAGGAGACAATAAACTTATCACGTAATGGTTTTTCATATAATTCTTGACTGAATTGAACTGTTTAGCTTCTTCATGACTTCAGATATCTATATTACAGAATCTGCAGCGTTTATCATTTTCAGTGAAAATAAGAGGGATCATATTCTTATGTAGCTCTGCCAGGATTCATTTATATGATGAAAGCTGTTGCATGTGTTGTATGATCCTGTTAAGTGTCTTGTCTCCTCGAGCATGGATGATGTTTTTGCGGTAGTTTCTGAGTCACTGGTGTGTTCTGAGCTCTTCACAAACATCCTCCAGGACCGCTCAGCTCTTATAAAATCTGTTATGCAAATATCTTAAATAAAGGCCAAATTATAAAAAAAAAAAAAAAACTAATTTTAATCTTAGATGTACACGGTTTAAAACTTTGGGTCAGTAGGATTTTTAAGTTTATTGAAAAAAAGCCCAAGACCGTGCTTATTTCATTAAAATACAGGAAAAACAGTAATACTGTGAAATATTATTGCATTTTGAAATCACTCTTTTACATTTCAAATACCGTTACTGCACTTGCTTTATTGATTCAGTGTCACATCTTTCAGAAGTTATCAAGAAACATTTATTATTATTGTTAATGTTGAAAACAGTTATGCTGCTTAATAAAGAACAGTGTTGGTTTGCATCCTTATTGAATAAAAGTGTTCATTTCTGTCTGTTTTTAAGTAAAATATAACACTATATTTTACACACTATATATAAGTCCTTTACACAATCTGACATGTGTTTAATATTGAACTGGAAATTAGGTGCTGGGTGTCCTGTCAGAGAACTGGACCCAACTAAGCCTGGTTCTCCCAAGGTTTTTTTCTCCATTCTCTCAAGGATGGGGTTTTGGTTCCTTGCCGCTGTCGCCTCTGGCTTGCTTAGTTGGGGACACCTGATTGTGTATCTCTTGTGATTCCATTCATTATTTATTTCTGTTCATGTTTAATGAGCAAAAAGATTATCTGAATATACTGTAGCACATTTTTGGAAAAGATTTTCTATTAACAGTGCTGAGCTATTAGTAGGTCCTGAACACTCGTCATATCGTGCAACATCTTAGACGTTCTCAAAAACTTGAGTTCTAGTGATTTTTGTCACAGATGTGGCAGAGCTGGACAGCTCGAGGCCACACGCACACACACACACACACACACACACACACACACACTGAACATCAAGGCAAAGCACTGCCCTGAACTGGGTCACAGCCACAAAACATAACAGTCCTTAAAACATCCAGTGCTTCACACAAACACGTTTAATCATTGCCATGCACTATATTTACATGCATACAGCTTAAAAACGACAAAAAACATTTCTATAAGTAAACTTGTGAACGATTGTAGGAAGGTTTGCTGTCTGTCATTTTAATTTAATCATTACTGAATGGTGTTCATTTGAGAATGTAAGAGTGTGTAGTGTTTCCTGTAAGGGGTAGGTTTAGGTGTAGGGTCAGTGTAGGACAATACCACATACAGTCTGTACAGTACAAACACCATTACACCTATGAAGAGAATGCCTATAAATCACAAAAGCCAACATGTGTGTGTGCACTTGAACATGCATCATAAATCAGTTTCTAGGCATCTATGGTTGTACAGGTATGAGTATGTAAGCATATACGTATATGTACATAAGTGCTCATAATTAACTCTCTTCAGGATTTCATGACTGCCTTTTGCTCTCAGGGACTGAAGAGAAGGAAGATGACGCTAGTTTTAGATTTGTAAATATAACTATATAGTGTGTGTTTATGTGAGAACACTCGTATAAAACTACCTGCTTTTTCAATAATACAATAATTACAGTAATACAATCATTTGAAAATGTAATTTACAAAATGACGAACGTTTTTTTTTTATCTCACAATTCCTTTTTCATTCTCCATGAAATATTTTTGCTCTTGTTCTGAGTTATATATGTATTCAAATCATCTGTGCGTGTCCTCATTTACATAATCTTCACATTGGTACTGATGTGTTCTCAGCTCTCTGACTCCTCGGTCCTGTTCCATCTCTGTTGATTTCATGTTTTAACTCGCCCCTACTTCCTGCCTCTCTCTGATGAGACTTCTTTGAAGTCATGGTTGTCACAGCAACGACATGCGAGCGAGGGTTGGTTGCGGGCCATTTCTCTGTGGAACGCTGGGGATTCTCTGATCGGCCACAACTCTATAAATCAAACTCCAAAATTAGCCTTTTCTTGGTGAGCGAGTACGGTCATCATTCAAGCACAAGGGTAAATGTTCGTTTGAAGACATGTCTGATGGGTGCGTGCTGTGAAAGACGTTTCAGATGTCACTACGTCTGTGTTATTGGAGAGCGCAATGATTCGTAGAAGGAGGCTTGAATGCAGATTTCAGGCCGTCCTTGAGTGGAGATATCAGGTCAGTCAACAGCACTGTGTGTTATTTTTATCACACATGTATTGGGTTTCCCCACCAGGGGTCTAAAAATAGACAAAAACAAAAAAAGAGGAAGAGAGAGGCAGCCTAGAGAGGAGTGGGAGGGAGGAAGAGGACAGAAAGACTAGCCTGCTACTCTTCCTCCTCCTGTGCTGGATCGATCATCAAGACCCTCAGAGGAGCTCAATCTCAAGACCATTCTTTATAACGTACCTGTCAGTGCCTTTTCAGGGCATGTGTGCAGACTAACCCGAGGAAAGAGGATATCACCAGATTCATGTGTTGGCATGAATTTATCAAATATTAGCACTATATATGGATCAAAGATGATAAAGTGTTTAAGTTAATACTGTAATACTGCTTTCAGTTTTAGTTTGTGGAAATGTAGAAAGTTTTCTGTTCAATATAATTCAGATTTTGTTTTTGTTTTGAGCAAAAAATAATTTTTCCCAGATTGACAGAAAACACACGCTAATGTCATCTTGTCAGGCATATGACAAAAATTCATTTCTGACGTATTAAAAGACAAATTACTGTCACCTCAAATAATAATTAGTTGTTCTTAAATTGGTCCCCATCCTAGGTTCTGTCAGTAAGAATGTTTTAGTAATGTAAATCACAATCATTTCCTATGCTCCATTATTCTTTTATATGAAACCTTAAAAGTAGACATTTTACTTACATTTAGTGTCCCTTCTATGAACGTAAAACCACTTTTGAACCTTTTTTTTTTTTTTACAGAACTTTCAAAAGTCACTTTTTTATCTTCTTTATCTTTAAGGAGTGCATGTTAGTGTGATATTAATACCTTAGTAGGGCATGTTAGCGCTGTAAGAGTAGTAATATACTCTTATGAACATATGCATTATGTTGTGGTTTAATCTAAAGCTTTTGTTTTTTCTCCTTCCTCCTCGTTGTTAAAGTGCAGAAGCACATGCACCACACTCATCAGCGCTTCTCTGCTGCATGGGCAGGCTGGGAGTAAAAAAGCCCAAGGCTGTGCAGTGCAGCACCTTCAACCACACACACACACACACACTTTTTCTTTAGGACATAATGGTTTATCACATACAGACACTGCATACAACACACACACACACACACACACACACTGCAGTGTTGTAAACATCTGCTTATGTGCTGCAGTCTAGTCTACCTCTATTTCCCACAGCAGAGTTACTCTTCTTTACTGCAGTAGAGCGGGATCTGTGGGTCTCCACATCTGTTATTCACCACGCTTCAGATCAGTTTCAATTGTTCCCTTTGAGAGGATAGCTTCATTTAAGACATTATGCCATATTGTTGTCTTACTGTTTTCACCACAGAGAGAAAAAAACAATAGTAAAGTGTTATGCACTGTAGAAAATGTTAGTAAAATGTTGCCTTAAAATTATAATCTTACCACATACTGTAAAAATACCGTAAAATTTTACAGTACAAAAATACATGTATTTTCAAATATATTTTTTAAACCATGATGTTTTTAGAAGACAATCAGACAGAGACATTCCTTCTGCAAATTATTTAGATTTAGTTTATATTTAAATGTTTTTAATAACTTGTGTATATATATGAATTAGGCTTTTAAGTAAAGGGGTTCCTTGCATATACTGCAACAAATATATTACATAATCATTTTACTGTAAAGGATTTCAGTATACTTTCTAGTATATATAGTGCTTGAGCAAAACAAAATGGTTTTAAGTGGGTTATTTCTTTTGCGGTAGATATCAGTTGACATTTCCAAACATTGTTTTAGTCATTAATTGTAATAATATCATAGCTTTCAGGTGGGTTTCTGGGTAGTTTTTTTTGCTTCATCTTGGAGACGCTGGCACAGTTCTTCTGGACTGTTTGTTCTGTTTCTTCATGTGCTTCCAGACAGACTGGATTTTTTTTTTATAAGTATATTTTATAAGAAGTATATTGTTTTTATATATATATATATACTTTTTCAAATTTATTTAAACATTTTGTATTTTTTATTAGTAATATGCTTTACTAAGAATTTCATTTCAACTTTAAAGGCAATTTTTTAACCCTCAGATTGCATTTTTTTGTTTTTGGTATCTCAGCCAAATATCATCCCAACAAACATTAATCATTTGCAAGATTGTTTGTTCAATCTTCAGGTGAGTATAAATCTCATTTTCAGAAAATTGCCCCTAATGAATGGTTTTGTGGACTGGGGTCACAAATAGTGTGTACAGTATATAGGTTTAGTCATTTCAAATATCCAATCGCTTTATGTACAAGAAAGAAAAATCAATCAATCAATCACTTGTACCATAAGAACGTACATATATAGTTTGTGTTGTTTAGGGAACACTCTACTAATTAAATGTTAGATTTTCTGTCTCTGACTCACATGCCTTCGCCGACATATAGACCTGAAACTAACCGTGACCTTATTGAGCCTCATCAGCGTCAAACTCCAGGAGTGAAAGTGTCTCTGTCATCCCTCCTCATCCAGCCAGATCACCGCAGAGAGAGAGAGAGAGAACACGCGTGTGTGGAGTGTGTTAAACAGCGACTGAGCTAGAGAGAGAGAGACAGAGAGAGAGAGAGAGACAGAGAGAGAGAGAGAGAGAGAGACAGAGAGACAGAGAGAGGAAAACTGCGAAATCTGTCCAGGTTTCCAGGCGCTCGCTCATTCCTCTCGACGCTGACTCGGGTCGCGTGCTGGACGGTGAGTGCTCGCGCTCTTGCTTCTTCGTGCACGTTACCGTCGCCTTATGAGCGGCGCGTGATTAGACAGCATAGTTTGAAGTCCAGAGATCGATTCGTTCCGGTGCTTTCGAGTCAAGTATGACAGAATCAGTCAGTTCGTAGCTTATAGTCATTGCATGTGAGTATATTGACTGCGGAGCACGTCTCACCGCCGTTTAATGCTGCTGTATGGATTTATTTCAGATGCGAGTTTATCTAGTAGACTCCTGGTCAGGTAAGAGTGTCCATGGGCTCGTGTCGTGGCGGGACTGGTACCGGATGTGTCATGGATGTTGTACGTCTCTAATGCCGACTTTGGTAACGCCACGAGGAAAGAGTGTACTGCGGGTGTGAGGATCTGAGAAGGGGTAGTCACGCTGTGTGTGTGTGTGTGTGTGTGATGGGGGCAGGAGATGTCTTCACCAAATGTTCCTATAACAAAGATAATACAACCTGGATTCTGCTACATAGTGAGGACTAGCTTTCATACTGTGTAATTATGCTAAATGTGGTCCCATTGGTGTGTAGATATGCCGGAATATTTCTGTGAGGGTTGTGTTTAGAGGCAAGGGATGGGGAGCAGCATTAGATGAGTATTCAGACCAATAAGAAAGTCCTCATAAAGCGTTGATCTCTGCTGTAGAGACCATAGGATGCACGGACAAGCTTATATCGCCTACTTTGTCCGGCCCATCTAGCTGTTCTTATGAGAGAAATGGCTTAATACGTTTTATAAAATAAAACACACTGATATACATCAGTATTTTCTGAAATTGCTCTGTGATATAGTTGCAACCCCCCCTTTTGAAACCTTTATTTTTAATAGTGTGTAAGGAAAGTCTCCTTTCTGATAGTGTGTGTGTGACAGAGAGAGATCGGATGAGGACAAAGTGATGTGTAGAATGTCTGAGCTGTTATATATATATATATATATATATATATATATATATATATATATATATATATATATTCTGCCTCAGGTCATGTATGATTGTTTTCTGGCTTCTTGTGGCTCAGCTGAAATAAAGACATGAGTTTGAGCTTCATCTATGTGTGTGAAGAGAGCAGAAGTCTTGTGCACATGTGAATGCATGTGCGTGTGTCATTGAGAGCTCAGGCCTGCATGCACGTCTGTCCTCAGAGATATTTTGGGCCAAGGTCTTTCCCCAGACCCTGTCCTCTCCCCCCCCCCCTCTCGTTCCTTTTGCTCTACTTGAATACCATCCTTTCACCAAGCACGCATCTCTTTGTTTTCTCTACTCATTTTCCTCCCACAATCTTCCCACTTGCCAGTTGGCCTAACCTGCTGACAGGGGAACATATTGCCATCTCAACAGAAAACTACACTCCCCTTGGGCTCTTGCTCCCCAGTCGAGTGGACACACCATCTGTGGAACCCCCAGTACACCACGAGGGCTGTCTTTGGGAATGTGGTCATGTCTGGCATATACTGAATGCCCTCTGACGTAAGACCTATATAGCCCAAATCCCCTGGACGATATGAAGGACGACTGGAAATACATCTAATAGGAGCTGATGTTTCCGATTGGTTGAGTTATGTTATAGTGTTTGTAGTGGTCACAGCAGTGAGGGTTTAATTGAGTCTTTACTGGACTGCCAGATTGTAAGCCCAATATACAGTTACTTTACGTTCCTCTCGGATGATAGTATTTTAGGGTGGGCATTACTTCCAGAATCCAAGTTTTTACTGGAGTGCAGTTTTGTTACACATATATGTGTTCTGGACCCGTCTTGATCCAGATTACAGAATTTCTGTGAGCGAACACAGGTTTTCAGCACCACTGTGACGGACAGCTCCCAGTTTTCTGTCTCACCCTGGAGCCTTGATTCGCTCTCTTTTATCTTTTTTTTTCTTTCATTAAGTGTCTGTCTACTCACTTCGCCCCTCACAGCTTTAAAAACGGGTTACATTTGGTACCTGCACATTTACATTTCAATAGCCATATCACATGACCAGCAGTTACTGCAGCATGCACACATTGACCAATGTTTTTTTGATCTGTTTAGTATGCTACTGTTTGCACTCTTAGACAGAGGTGCAAATCCTTTTACTCATACTTAGTGTTAGGGATTTAAACAAGTCCCTAACTAAAGTTTCTTTATTTATTTTGAATTTTCTCATTTTTTTAAATTCTCTAATATAATAAATACATTCAAATTAGTGCTCGCAGTTCGCCATTAATAAGAAATTTAGTTTTCATGATATGTGTGTGTGTACGTATGGATTATGTATATATAAATACACACATACTATGTATTTATATTCTTATATTTCATAATATATTTATTTATTATTTATTTATTTATATATTAAATATTTGCATATTTATATATATATATATACTTATGTATTTGATGAATATTATATATACATAATAAATATACATTGTATACACTCATATATTATGTTAACAAAAATGTTTATGTTATGCAATTAATTGGAATCGATCATTTGACAGCAGTAATTCAAATCATGAATTGTGTAATAATTTCAATAATGTGAATAATATAAGTTGTATATCTATATTTGTTTCAATTATATAAATTGAATTATTTCGATTATTATTTAAATCATTTGTTATTAAATTATAGAGATGCTCTGATTGACCGGCTAGTGATCGGAATCGGCCGATTCTTTGTATGATCGGCCAGTCAGGCTCACATCTGCCCAATTCTGGCTCGCCGACAGGTTTTGAGAAATCGCTGACAAATGCCTGAAATCACAGGCAAATCTCTGCTGGTTCACGTGAGTGACAATCACACAGTGTGAACTATCAAAGACACCCGTGAGATATTTGGCATGCTAAATTTGCCCTGTCGGCGATTCAGAATCATGCCGTGTGAAATGTGTTCTGAATGAACAACATCAGCGATTACCTACAGCCAATGAGAGAGGGCCACGGGATGTCGGGGGAGGAGTTACGAAGGTATAGAAGGTAGATATCCTCCTCTATAATCTTCTTTTAATTGCAAATGAGCGCACATGCAATTTTTCTGGCAAGCTTCTTTTGCTTGCTATAATTCTGAATAATAATCCCAGTCTCGCGTGACAACTCCAGTTGTTTCCATGTCACTTCTCGCGCGTGTTCGGCAGCGAGACAAAGTTGTCGCTAATTCTTCCTGTTGTAAAGTCAATCAGCGTGAAATCTGTAATGTTTATTGTTTTCTTTTATTATGCACAAATTCATTGGGAAAATATGTTTTTAGTTAGTTTAGCTATACTAATGTTAGTTATATACCGAAACATATTTTAGACCTTACCACGTACTTAATTTTTTTGTGTTAATTGTATTGCTCTGAAATGTTTAAAATATCATAAAACAGTTTTAAAAGAATATCATATGCTTTCATTAGAGTACGGTATCGGCAACAATTCGTAATCGGCAGGTCACCCTTACTGTAAAATCGGAGCATCTCTATTAAATTACTGATTCAATTACTTTCTCTTATTATTATATATATTTTTAAATATTAACATACTTATATTTTATGGACCGTGAATCATGTTGTAGATTGAGCAACTCATGTTTTTTTTAAAGCGATCAAGCAACGTTTTTTGCTTGCTGGATGATGGGTTGTTTTTTTTTTTGTTATCCAGCATACTCCAGACACATGCTCATATTGCTCACATTTTCTTCATTAAATGTACTACTATTGCAATGCTGGTACCCAAAGTGCTAATGCTTTCTTCAGAGGAACTTCACTATTCACCATATTTTCTTTCCCGAAGCCGTTTTTCCTCACCTTTAACTTTCTTCAAAGCAGCCCTTTTTCTCCGGCGCTCTGCTCTGTCAATGCTCTGTGGATTATCTTAACCCGCACACATAAACCCCCACCATTCACTATGAATCCTTCATTCATTTCAAGCACACCCCGGGGCTCCCGACACTAACCGGAGAGGATTTCACCAATAATAAGCCATTATTGTGTTCTTCTCTCCCTGCCAAAAACCAAGCCCCCCAAAAAATGTTAATTTTCCGGCCTTCTAATCCAGCAGCTATATAGTGCCATTCAGGGAATTGTGGGTCTTCTGGAGGCATGCCAGTCAAACCCTCGCTCGTGTTTCAGAGCGTGAGAGCAAAACGTGTAGCAATCCAGGAGGTATTACACTGCAAAAGCTTCACGTTCTCTGCATTTCTCCAGTATTGTTTCTGATTGTCTCTTTCGATGTTATCCTTCATGATCTATTCAGCAGATACACATTATCACCCTGGCTTCACCCTTGCCCTTTAACCTTAAAGGATGAATTTTTTGTTGATTAAAGGCAAAAGCTTTACGAATAAATGAGCTAACACTGTATAGTGTGGTGTGAATCTGAAGATATGTCTCACTGCACGCTTGCCCCTGATCATTTTAGTCATCCACTATTTAAAGGACCCTGTTTGTCCTTCATCTGTTTGTGTTGTTGATGAGTCACACACTAGTTCAGGAGTCGATGGAGAGGCACAGCTAATATAATCACTCCTGCTTCTAGTTCTTGTAGTGCCTTGAGTTAGTCTATGGTTGATATTAAAAGAAAAGCCAGTTAAAGCAGATTTTCCACATGATTTTGTGCTAATGAAGTACAGTGAGTATGAATCTTCCAGGGTATTTATTTCCAGAAACATTAGCAGAATAAAGCTAAATATAATTCTTCCTTTTCATTTTTAATAGTTGCAAATATTTGTGTTTATGATCATTTTTTTTTTGTTTATTTACGTGATTCAATTTTTGGGGTTGGTAAGATGTGTTTATGAAAGCATCTCACCAAGACTGCATTTATTTGATCAAAAATACATAACATTTATAACATTTAATATTTTAATAACATTTTTCTATTTAAATATCTGTAATGTCTTCAGTGTCACATGATCCTTCATATATAATATAATATAATATAATATACAGTTAGATTATATTTTTGCTGAAAACCAAGAGACGTTTATTTTCAGGATGTGTTTTATAAGTATAATAGAAATCTTTGTATAATAGCATCATGCACATTCAGATTTTTTTATATAGAATTTAACACATAAAAAATAATTAAAAGGACTGTAGGTTAAAATATTGTCTCAAACAAGGGTTTCCAAAAGGGTCAGGAGGGGGGTGCTTTGACAACAGTTGTTGCTTTTTTAAACGTTAAAGATTTTAAAAATGATTTATATATTTTATTCTCCCTTCTAGAGAAGTCCTGAACCTTCGAAAGTAATAAGACGAAACTCATCTTCGTATAGTTTTGTGAATTGTTTTAGTGTTGTATTGTAGTGCTGTCAAATGATTAATCGCATGCAAAATAAAAGTTTTTCTTGACATAGTATATGTGTATGTACTGTGTATATTTATTAAGTATATAAAAATACAAACACATGCATGTATATATTTAATGAAATGTATATGTTATGTTTATATATTAAATATATTTAGATATAATTTCAAATATAAGAA
>JAUYWG010000056.1:16290070-16310395 GCA_034779775.1 Enteromius afrohamiltoni
CAACGGTTTCATGCTGTATTATTGATTATGTTGCTAAGGGTGTTGCTCAATAAAACACAGCTGCTGACCAATCAGAATGTCTTGCCATTCTAATGTGAAGAGGAAATATGTAAGCACATTCCTTGTTGGTATTCGCAGCATAGACAGCTGGCAGTGACAGACTGCGATAATGTGTTTGATTATGCCGGAGGCTTTTCCTTACTGCTGTCTCTCTCTCTCTCTCTCTCTCTCTCTCTCTCTCTTTTTCTCCTGCGCTCCACAATTACCGCAGCAGAGCTTTCTCCATCATAACACAGCAACATCCGAGCACGCTATAAATGTTAATGTTCCCGGTATGACAGGTTGTGTGTTGGTGCGCTGCTTTATCGTTCCCTCTCCGCACCGAGCTTTCAGAAGAAAACACTGTTGACTGTTCAGGAGCGTAATCACTGCGGCATCAACTCGACTTTCATCTCAGAGTTTACAAGCCATGTTTGTTTCTTTCATTTGTCATTTTCACTGAATGCTTTTGGGCTTCTTTGTGTGATTAAAGTAGTCCCCACTTCACTAAATGATACCACAAAGTATGTGACGTGTTGAGAAAAAGTGTGCTATTCATTTATGTGATGGAAAGATTTTAGTGTGAAGAAACCACATGCTGTAGGAAAGCCCTGGCTGCTTCTATTCAATCAGTCAATAAACATGTAACTAAACCAGCATAAACCAGGTTTTACAGGGGCTTACAGCAAGGTTCAGCTGGTCAGACTGAGAGTCTAACTAAACACAAGCTTGGTCAGGCTAGCTTAAACCCCCTGAGACCAGAGCCTGTTCAGGCATGGGGGATATTTGGTTGGTCAGACTAAGAGTTCATCTAAACACAAGCTTGGTCAGGCTGGGAAACACCTTAAACCAGCTTAGATCCGGCTGGACATTTGCCTGGTTTTAGAGAGTTTTCCTCTGGTCAGATCAGGAGTTCAGCAAAACTGGTCAGGCTGTGAATCTATCGTAAAGTTTGTGCTGTACTGTACTATAATCGCGGGTACATGTGGTGTCTGAAGTCTGTTACCGTCAAACTCTGTTACCGTGGTAGAGTAACAGTGCTGATAATAGTGTTGAACAGAATTGACAGTTTTATTTTATTGCTGGTATAAATACTAAGAGCACATGACACTAATGAAAACATGATTAAAAGAGCTTTAAATAACCCAATGTGAGATCAGTAATACATTCTGTTTTCCTTCTGATATTGTGGTAACAGGGTTGATCGTCTACAAAATAAGTTTTTAGATGAAAATATTTTTATATTCAGAGAGAGCACAGATACCTTTCAGTGCTTCAGATCGTATCAGTGAGTGAAAGTGACATCATTTCCTGTAACTTACACAATTCTGAGAGAATTCCACAGATTCAAAGGAAAATATGGTTTGGTAACAGAGTTGACACAAGATTTATGGATGCGCATTTTTCTAAGAAAAAAAAAAAGAAAATAATGTAATGTTGTAGAATTAAGTGAATAACTATTTAAATAAAATGATAAAATAACTCAAATATTTAGATTGCACATTGATGCATGATGCTATTAATCAGCTATTTAAAACGGGGCTTAGCTTAAGCCAGGACTAGGCATTAGTTAAATTAAGATATTTAAGCAACTTTTACAAAAATGCCTTATAAGAAAATATGACAGGTGTGCATCTGAACACAGAACAATGATATCTTCATCTGAGACAGCTCAAACATGCAGTTTAGTCTGGGACTAGCTTAAGCCTCGTCTGTGAAACTGGGGGCAAATGTACCTAGCATAAGGATTAAACCTGTTTTATGATCATTTATCACTTTTCTGTCATGCTTTACTGTTTTCTCTCTCTCTCAGGGTTGAGTTTAGTCGTGGGTCTGGTGCTCTATATCTCCAGTATCAATGATGAGGTGATGAACAGGCCTCGGGAGCCGGAGCAGTTCTTTCACTATCACTATGGCTGGTCATTTGCCTTTGCTGCCAGCTCCTTCCTGCTCAAGGAGGTCAGTCCCAAAGCCTGGTAACACTCGAGCTGACTGCGTGGACTCTTATCACAGAGCTCAGTTCATTAATATGCAGCCGTGTTAACAGCTTTCACCGCTGTTAGCTGCTAAACCAATAGGTCTGCCCTCATCAGTATGCATTAATTTTAGCCTAGCTTTTGCTGGGGTGAAGGCTACACATTTCTGTTATGCTGCATATATGCTAATTAAGCTCAGGGCAGAAGTTTGTAAATGTCAGCATCTACTGTCTGCAGTAACCTCAGCGTATGATATATGCATATACAGTAGAGTCAAAACGTCTGAGATCATACATAAAAAAAATCTAATTTAAGCCTGGAAATAAGCAAAGTTTGAGGATTAAATCAGTAGTTTTTCAAACTCATGTTAATACGAGTTTAATACGAACCCTAACCCTAAGTCTCTAATGCTCCCCAAAGATGGATTTATTTGATCAACAATATTGATAAACAAAAAAAAAAACTTCAACATTGTCAAATATGATTACAATTTTTTCCATTTGAACATACTTCTCTATTTTTATAGATTTAAAGCATTTGTTTCCTGTATTTACTCCAGTCTTCAGCCATTACTGTTTTAGGATTCTTTGATAAACACGAAGTGCAAAAAAAGCATCAATATGAAAAAAAGGCTTTTGAAATCTTAAAGTTAAATACTTTACTTTTGAATGACTGTCAATGCAAAAATATGCGTTTTGCCCCCAGATGGTGTAGTTGCAGCTTACTGGGTCATATTAACCAGCCAAACTTGACCCCTTGGGCAGAGAGCATTTCTAATTGGCTAGTCTTTTGCTAAAAAAAACACAAGCTCAAGCCCTGACACTTTTTTGGATTTTTTTGCACAGGGATGTCACAGAGAAAGGTGTGATGTCAGAACATCTATTTGCAGTGATGTCTGTCAGCCTGTTTTATCACAACATTTTATCTGTCATATTAAAAAAAAACCAAAAAAACTTACATTTGAAGAGTTTGACTGAGAATTCAGTCATTAATTACTCACCCTCGTGTCGTTCCAAACCCATCTTCAGAACACAAATGAAGTCCTTGCTAGTACTGTTGTGAACACACACCGAAGTCAGACACAAAAGAGAAGAATTGTTGAATAGTTGCAACTAATCTCGTAGCTTCATCTGTCACTGATCTCACACGGACTGTTCAAAGACGAACTAAGCTTTAACATTTTCATTTTGGGGTGGAGTAACCCCTTTAATGACAGAACTTTCATTTTTTGGATAAACTAACCCTTTAAAATGAGGATTGTGGGTAATTGACTAGTTTTGTTGTACCAGGGCGCTGGAGTCATGTCTGTCTATCTCTTCATGAAACGTTACGCCGAGGAGGAGATGTACCGGCCTCACCCTGCGCTCTATCGCCCTCGCCTGTCCGAATGCAGCGACTACAGCGGCCAGTACCTGCACCCTGACTCCTGGCCTCCTCCTCAGCGCGGACGCAGCGGCTCCGAGGTGTCCAGCGACATCTCCATCCAGCTCAACCAGACCCCGCTGCCTCCTCCGGCGAAAAGCGGCGGGCCCCCCAATCCTCAATTTTCCTCGGGCCCTTCATCTGGGGCCAGCTATCACCTCCCACCTGCTTCCTCCTCCTCTTCCTCTTCCTACCCCCACACCATCCACTCCTCCCATTCCGGTGGCCACGCCCCTCAGTCCCTCCCACTGGCCACGCCCCCATCCGCCATCCCGCCCCCTCGCTACCATGCGCATATGCGTATGAGCGCCTCCCCGTGTTAGATCTCCTCCGTTTAAGGTTTTTAAACAGCAGAAATATGGGCATAACATTAGATAAGAGGATAAATCTCCAGAGACTACGGGTGCTACGTTGAAAAGAGGTAGACGAGGAAGCGCATCACTTACAATTCTGTGCCTGAATGAAGTTTAATAGATTCTCAGAGCGAGATTAATAAGTGAAGGAGCAGCATTTACACAAATAGAAAGAATGTATGGAGAAGAAAGGTACAAAATACTGACGTGCTGACAATAGATGAAAACAACTCTATACGTATTTAAATTTCTATGTAAAACGTTAAAAAGCGTATTGCACACCATAACATTTTTCCTCCCTCATACCTCATATACCGTGAGCACCTTGAGCCTACTTCTACCATTTCTTGTTTATACTAAAGCAAAAAGACACAAACGTGCTCCAGCGGTGGCGGATTTAAGCGGGATTTATTTCAGCGGACGATTTCTGTAAATAATGTATGAAGAGCAGTAGTCATCTAGTGTAGTCCAACATATTTACCTACGTTTTATCATGTGGGCAAAGAAAACTTTTAGGTGCAGGGTTGGATTTGTCTTTTACTATGGATTTGTAATGTTTTTAGATTTGTACATCAGGGTAGATGTTCTACAGAGCTGGCTGATGTTTCTTTACTGGGATGTTGTACGCTTGGCCCCACGGCCCTCAATATGCCTTGTGTTTTCTTGTGCTCTCATAATAAAAAAAACAAGCAATGTTTTAAAAGCTTTTAGCAGTGGTATAGCACGATACAAAAAGGAAACGTTTGAAAACGTATTTACCTTAACCTAGAACGGAGGCGGACTCCTATATGAATTCTGTTCAATCATCATCTTAAAATCGCTTCTCGCTTACTATTGCTATAATCACTACGACTATTAATTGAATTGTTTATTATGCAAGGTATATGCTGTTGAGTGTTAATGTGGGTTCATGAAAAATAGCAGAAACGAACATGAAAGCTCCTGGTGTACTGCGCCATCTACTGGTCACGCAGCATTACTGCAGCAAGGCACCGAAGGACCTTCTCTGAACCACAAGTTGTATGAAATCTGTATTCGATTCATTGACTTAAAATGAGGCAGATGAGTCAGCGCTTCTGTACCTGGTGCCTGCGGATGCTGCATCCATTGAGCAATGCAGTAAAGACCATTTGTACAGTATGACCAATAAATCAGTCCCTTTCCCGTCAGCCTTTGTAGAAAACTATCCCTTAACAAACATTAGCTTATAGATATTATTACAACGATCTGTTATGCCCTCGAGACTAAAAATGTAATGCACAGAAGCTTGAGATATTTTCCAGAGTGTTCTAACCGATAGCGTTCATTATTGTGTGTAAATATTATGATCATAAATAGTTATGAAGAACAGGACTGGCTCCTGCTGGATAGTAAAGAAATACGTAGCATACGATTTATATTCTAGAAATATCATGGGAATTATGCAGAATTTATGGGGAATGAAAAGAGCAAGAGGAGTGATTTCTGAATCCTAATATTTTGAAATGTGAATATCTGTTTATGTTTCTTGTCTTCTGCTAATAATTGCGTTATAATGAGCTCTCGGTTGACATTTGTTGTTGTTGCGCTCTGCTAAGGGTCTGGCTTATAAATATGTATGTACCATTTTGCATGACTTTTGTTTTTTTTCATCTTCACACCCTCTTTCTCTCCCGGTGGGCTGTCCTTTGTCTTGTCTTGTCTCTCTCAAAGTCCCATTAAGCTGAAGCTGCCTTGTCTTTTCCTCTTTTACCCTTCATTTCTCTCGCTTCTCTCTCTCCGCCTTCTGTCTTTACTTTTCTGTTTCCAGTTATTAGTTTTGCATGCTTTTCATTCCATAAAGCCAAAGCAATTGTGCCTGACTTAAGATGATGATGACAGTTATTATTATTAATATTATTATTACATTTAAAACTGTGGCATTTCTTCTTTGTAATCTGGAATTTGCTTAATAAAAAATTAAGAAACGGAAACATATCGACATTGAATGACTGGTGTTTTATGTCCAGAGCATTTCTAGCACATTTACTGCACACTGCATGATTATTACATGATCTGCCATTCTAAATAACTGTAGCCTACAGAGAACTGCTTTTTCTGGTTACCTAAAACAAAATGCAAACAAATAAATCAATATTTATTTGATAGTCTTAGTCATTTAGGCCCTATTTTAAGGTCACTAAAATTATTAAAGGTTATTTTATTAAATTATTTGATTATTTATCAAAAAGCAATTGCATATAATAGTTTACATAAATGTCTAATCATTTTTTTAGTGCCAGTAATTGCTTAATTGGGATGCAAACAACTTCATAATTAAAAAACAAAAAAATATTTTCCATATTTTATTTCTGTTGATTTCAGGGTGACATGTTTGTTTTGTGAGGTGTTCCTCATGCAGGTCAGAGAGTATCAGATATTCTCAGTGGTTTAGAAAGACTCCAGGAAGAGTGGATTTATTGAGGAAATAAACCTCTTTTAAGCTTTGGAATATAATCACAGTTCATCTAAAAAAAATGAAATAATCAGTAGTAATTTCTTGATATTTAGAAGGAAGTTAGTTAGCTGTTTTGGGACTCCCATAGTATTTTTTTCCCTACTATTGAAGTCAATGGTGACCGAACAGCCTGGTCACCAGGCTGCTTTGTGTTCAGCAGAACAACGACATTCAGACGGATTCAGAACTACTCACGGGTGAGTAAATGATGACAGAACTATTCCTTTAATGTATCTGTGTAATCAGATCTGAGTACATGGTGAGCGAGGCGACTGGTCAGTGCATCAGCGTTTAGCGCTTGTTAATGTTTGAGCCTTGTGCCTTATGCATGAAACTCCATTGATTCCTTCTTTCTCATATCTAACTTTGATGGAAAGGCTTTGGGGAATTATTTACCCTCAATGCACGATGTTTGTAAGGAAAGGCTCCCTGTTGGTTAAAGGTGCGACTGTATTATTGCTGCAACAGCACCCATTGAATCTGAGGAATTTCGTGGCAAAAAAACCCCCAAAAAACAAAACCCTAGTGACAGAATGAACACCCACGTGAATAAGGAACCACATGCATGCATCTCTCAGACCACAGGGAGGTTTGAAGCACTACAGAACCGAGAGCTGATGATCAGCGCTTCTTCTCTACCTGAAGATGTGTGGGCGAACAGTGGCTGGTGTGCCTCTTTCTCTCTCAGAGGAACATGTGAGCAAATGAAGGCATATCTTCAGCGTTTGCCAAGGCATAAAAATAAATGCACCACACGGCATACTAGATTAAATAATCTCACCGACCTGCGGGAGTCCTCACAATCGTACTTTCTGATTAATAGGATATATGTCTCTGTTAACAATTTTGGCCAAGACCGATTAATATTCATAAATGGCTTAGGGATGCACCCCTACCTTCAAGTTTTACCAGTTCATATATAGCCAATACTCTCTTTATACATGTTTTTAATTTGATCTAATTTGATGTGAAATCTTCTATGTGCTTTAACTGCTGATGTAGAGTTCATTCTAAATCCTGCACATGTGGATCTTTTTCAAGGTAGGTGTCGTTTTTTTTTTGTTTTTTTTTTTAACAAATGAAAAGAAGGCTGTGATGGAAAATGCAAATAAATATGACACAGGAGTAAATTCTGGTAAACTGAGATGATTAAACGTCAACCTGAACTCATTCACTCTAAACGAGGTGCATTCTGACCGAAACATCAGCCATATAGCAATATTAAACCATTTATTAAAACAATGCCGTGTTAAAAGGAAATGTTATGTGCGACTTAATCAGTCCATTCTTCACTCTCTGACAGAATCTATATGCTTTGTTCGATTCCTTCGTGTCTGTCATCCAGCAGACCTGTTCCTAGAGGACTGTGATTTGTGTTTTGATCAATATTAAGCAAGTCCTGTCTTAATTCCTGCTTCAGCGTCGTTTGTTCCCATGAACACAAGAGTCTCTGAACGCCCCCTCATTCCCCGCCTCGAACAGCAGCAGGGATACATGTCCAAACAGCGAAGGTAAGGCGAACGAAAAACACCCAGCAGTTGCGTTTTATTCACACACTTAGAACGAAGCATTAGAATTTGAATAGAATTCGAGAAGCGAACGGAGAGACTGAACGGGCGCGCGCGCGCGAGCTCCAGCGGGTCGGTACTGTTGTTGTTGTTTTGTGCTGGATCTGTACACAGTTGTTTGTGAAATGGCTAAATCGTTTGACTCGCTCTCGGGAGAAACACCTGTCAGTCATTGTGATGGCTGAGAGCAAGCGGTCGTTGCTTTTATGTTGTATCATCCTCTTTACGGAGAAATCAACACATCACTGATCGACAGAAGCTCCTCCGGCGCTGCAATGTCGCTACGTGTTGCTCTGACCCGCACAAGACACTCTATGCTTGCGAATTTAGGTGATATATTACATGAAAGGCTATATCATTATAAATGTGTAAATCTATCTTAAAATGGTTGGTTGGATGCATCTTCATTCATTCACACGGTGCTCATTAACCTCGTGCCAGTGCTCACTTTAAACGACTTCAGATGCCTTTATATGCGACAGCAGCGATAAGGAAAGCAATGTGCAGTTTAGATCACTGGTTCAGAGAAGTTTATTCCTCTTGTTGTGTGAGATAGGCAAGGCTCTGTGGTGTCTATCAGACGTGACACATGGTTGCCATGTTAAGTGAATGTTTCTCTGCTGGGAGGCCATTAGTGCCCTACAGAAGATCATTCAGACACCAGCTCGCCTCTTCTACACAGACCTGACTAATGTGTGGCCTGCTGTTCTGTGCCTTATTTCAGTGTTTTATATTAGAAAATGAAAAATATGTATAATAACGCATAAGGGTGTTTTACTAGAATCTGTGAAAAAAACTGCATGAACTGTAATTAGATATATAGATATATATATATATATATAGAGAGAGAGAGAGAGAGAGGGTTAAAGGTATGATAATAATATTAGTTGTTATTGTTATTATCATGATGTTTATTATTATTATTTTATTGTTTTCTGTCACCAGGGTATATTATTTCTTTCCCCCCTTTCTTTTATCAATTCATATTAAATGTATAAAGGCGTCATTGACATCTTAGCAGGGACCAAAAGTTTTGTGAGCAAAGACTGCATGCGCTTCAAAAATAATAGAGAATAAATGAAAATATGATCTCTTATGGCTTGTGTTTTATATAACGACAGATATGACCTCCTTCTTCTCAATCTCATTCTTGTTAAATTCCTGCAGTTATTTATCTACACGCTTTCCTCTCGTGTAGTTCTGGAGGGCTTCTCCTGTGTTGATCTCGTGCCATGGTTTGTGTGTTCAGCTGTAGTGTTTCCCGTTTCTGAGAATGAGTCCAAGCCTCCGAACATACAGAACAGAACACTAAGTAACCGTCTATTAGAGTCTGAGCTGGTCGTGGGGGGACAGATCTGTTCTCTCTGTGCATGTCATTACCGCATCACCATACGGCCAGAACAGAGCCAAGCCACCCGCCAGGTGCGCTCTGAACATCCATGACAGGCGAGGCTTTGGCAAATCACTAGGTATGTTATGATGAACACACACACACACACACACTCGCATCACCTCACTCACCAACATCACACACACCATCCTGTTCTGTTCTCGACTTCAGAATGCGCAGTTGCCATGGTGACGGAATGGCACACGCTCCGTCTTGCTTTCTCTCTATTCTCTTCTTCTTTATATATCCCTCTCTCTTCCCGAGGATGTATGGGCGAAGTAAGCATCAGGATCAAATGCATGTACTGCTGTCATGATAATGATCGTTTAATGGCACAGATGCAACCTCGAGCTGTTCCCCGCCCCCCCTCTAGCGTGAACCTTAAACATGTTCTGTCTCTTTCAGCTCATTGTTTGTTTCTCCTCAGGAGGAGAAGCAGTGGGATTCCTGCCATGAAATCTCTCTAAGAGGAGAAAAGCAGCGAAACCTAGAAAATCTACACCCACCCACAGGCAGGAGACAGGGGGAGAGAAAGAAAGAAAGAGAGAGAGAGAGAGAGAGAGAGAGAGAGCGGAGGGGAGCGTGAAAGAGAGGGGGGGAGAAAGAGCGAGGGATAACAGTCGATGGATGCTGCTTGGACGCTCTGGTCGGAACAATCTTCAGTGACAAGGACCGGAGAGCTGCAGGGATGGATGGGAAGGGAAGACACATTCCTCCAGGTAATCAGATCTCATTAATGGCCGCCGGTGCTGTGCTGAGACCACCGTGTCTCGTGCTCGTGCTCATGTTTAGTGAAATGCTCTTGAACCGGTTCCGCCGGATGACGGCATCATTTTCAGGGAACTTTCTTGCAGACGTCTAAAGAGGCTCCAGAAGTGTTGATTGTCAGTCCGGGTTCATGCGTTCATGCGCTCAGCGCTCTGTTTGGAATACTTGATCGAGCGATTGTGGAAACTGAGCTGTAACATGTTTTCGTGTAATATCTGACTGTTGTCCATGGAGACATGCCAGTTAGTACTTCATGTCACATATTGTAATGAAACATCTGAGCTAACTAATACATTGAAAAACAACCTTGAATTGCACAAAAGAATACAAAATAATATATACACGATTTATAATATGTAATAAACATTCGAAAATTAATTATATATATATATATATATATATATACCCATATAAAACATACACGAATTAGACATGAACATCATATTAAAGGATTAGTTCACCCAGAGATGAAAATGACTTTCTTCTTTCAGACGAGTTTTTTTAACACTGTATCCTGGCTCTTCTGAGCTCACTAATGCTGCTGGATAGCGTTATTCTGAAGCTCTGTAAATCAGAAATATCCACAAGGGTTCGTCTTGGCTGACCTCTGACTCGATGTATACTGTAAGCTGAGTCAGAGGTCAGAGGTCAGCCAAGAAGCCGGATTGATTATAATCTGAAAACTAGAAATATTTTTGTTATAAAAACTCATCGATCTGCTTCAGAGGCCATGTGTTACCCCCCGAAGGCGTGCGGGAATATATATGATTTCCAGCAGCATCAGCGAGCTCAGAAGAGCCAGGAAACTGTGTTAAAAAAGAAGAAATCATATGAAGAACAGCTCAGGAGTGAGTAAAATATGCTGTGATTCTCATTTTTAGGTGAGCCATTCCTTTAATATGATATTAGAAATGAACGTGCATACAATTTATTCATTATATATAGAGCGAGAGAAAGAGTTGTAATGAACTATTTTATTGTAACTTCTTCTACAAGTAAAAATATAATATTAGTTCGATTCTGTCACTATTTCATATCCACATTTATTTTTAGTAAGTGAGTCTCAATGTAATCAGCTGCATTAATGTCATTTTTACAAAAGTTTAGTGTTTATATTTGGATAATATATATATGTGTATAGTCACGGGAGGAGCTTACGGCGCTCACAGTGGGAGTAGCGGCAGGCCTCGGAGACAAAATAATGAAATAATAAAGTGTCCAAAATAAAGAAGGGAAGTGGTGTCCTCGTCGTGCTGCAGGGGTAGTGAAGGTCAGGCAGGGTCGAGGGAGAAGGGTCCAGGTAAGGGGCGGAGTCCGGCGGCCGCACGCGCTCCCCTCTCAGATCCTGGGTGCTTCTTTAGCGGCTTCTTCCTATTTGGCCCTCACGCACTTCCAGGGGGATTTAACGGCCCGACAGGGTGCGGTTCTCATCCAGCAGCTCACGTCTTTGGCGGTGTGGCGATCCCTCATCGCACCCTTCCTGGACCGGTCTCGCGCTCGGCCTTTAACAGCGGAGGTGATGAGGCTTCATTCATCTCAGGTGTGCCCCATCACGCGCCGCCAGACCCACTCCTTCCCGGGAGCCTGGTGAAGGGACGGGGTGGCCGTGAGAGCCAGAGGAGGCAGCTGACTCGTCACTATGTGTATATATATATATATATATATATATATATATATATATATCAAATATTTTTTTCTATTTTGAATATTGAATATTTCATGTTTGTTCAGCCATTATTGCTTTTCATGTCAATGGAAAATTGGGATCTTTCTGGATTTGCTCAAAACAAGAAGATTCAGCTGTCTAAAAATAGAAAACACTGGCATGTGTAATTAAATAAAATATTTTTTGCATAAGTGTTTGCATTAAACAGAAAACATCAGTCACGATATATATTCTCTGTAATATAGCACTGTCTAAGATCTATTTTATGTCCACTAAGCAGATTTGTTTTGGGTTTTATTTGCAGTAAACATTCACTGAACATATTTATCTTCATTAATCAGAGACAACCTAATGTACTGCAAGGAAGCAATGGACCGTATCCCTAAATATCTTTCATCCACATCAGCACGCTTGAACTGCTTCTTATAAAGGATCTATCCATGCAAAGAAATGCTCGGTTACATCTGTCTCGCGACTCTTCACGTTACTGCCTGGCAACGACGTGCCCAATGGGACCGCCAGCAGTTTGGTTGTGATCTCAAAGCTTTGACCTTTTTGACCTCTGGATTCCTTTAATATAGATCCAGGTGTTGCACCGGCATTAGCTCATGATCTATATTTGTACACGCTGATGTCATTTGTACATCTTGGCTCCAAATGTCCTCACAAACAGCAGCTGATCTCCCGACACTGGATATCACATTCATCTCATCTTCTTCCTGTAACCTTGGGCTCCGATTGCAATCTTTGTTGGTGTGTTTTATTCGTACCCCCATTTTAACACCGCTGTCTGTTCACACTGCTGTTTCTGTCCCGACTCCAGCCATGGTGTGGTGCGAGCGGGGAATCCAGGTGCTTCTCACCACCGTGGGAGCATTCGCAGCCTTCGCCTTGATGACCGTGGCCATCGGCACAGACTACTGGCTGTACGCTCGGGCCTTTATCTGCAACAGCACTGCCAACTCCTCTCAGGATGACCCCCACAACAAGGACAAGAAGGATCCTGGAGCCCTCACCCACTCCGGCCTCTGGAGGATCTGCTGCCTGGAAGGTAAGTGAAGGGCTGTGTGTGTGTGTGTGTGTGTGTGTGTGTGTGAGGAGGAAATGATGCTTGACGGAGGTCCCTACCTGTGCCGTTTATGAACGTGATTCTTGGAAGTCGTGCAGCTGAAGGATTGTGGGACTGTGGACGACCGAACTAACATTTGAGCTCTACTTTGCAGCTCAGAGCCACTTAATACACATTTTTAGAGGAGCATTTGGAGCTTTTCCAAGAGCTTTTGACGTATAACCATGAATTAACCTGTCGGGAAAGATATATATCAAGGCTGCATTTATTTGATCAAAAATACCGTGCATCAGTAATATCGTGAACTGTTTTACTGTTTCCTAGTTATGTATATTTTAAAATGAAAGTTTTTCCTGGTAAGGCTAAGCTGAAATAATTCTAGTCTTTAGTGTCACATGATCCTTCTATCCTTTGAATAAGCCCATTTGATGCTTAAGAAACGTTCATTATTATTTTAATGTTAAAAACTGTTGTGCTACTCAATATGTTTTTGAATATGAAACCGGGATTCTTTAATAAATAGAAATAATTTTCATTTATTTGAAATACTGTAGAAATCTTTTGTAACATTGTAAACATCTTCAGTGCCACTTTTCATCAGGACCTCCTCAGTATTTATGTCTTATATATAAATATAAATAAAGAATATAAAAGTATCAAAGTATTTATGTCCTAAATTAAAAGTACTGCTGACAACTATTCATTTATTTTTTGTTTTTTACAACATTTAAATTGCAATTTAAAAGAAACCAGAATCAATTCATTTGCAGAGGTGACTATATTTACAAAATAGCATGGCTTCAAATGCCTTATTCGCTTTGCAAACAATATATATATGATATTAATATTAAATTTTAATGCCACCAAATCTGTCATTTTATATCAGATGATCACCGTCAGCTTCAACCCAAAGAGTTGAGTCTACAAATGCCAACTTGTGATTTAATCTTGGCTTCCACTTGAAAGTATTTCTTCTTGACTCCAGTCATATTTATTCCCTCTTATAAAAACAACGTTAGCACACGAAGTACATTTTGTAGATTTAGGAAGCTTGTTGTTACGGAGGAAACAGCACCAGGGCACTGAGTCAGAACCCTAACACAAACCCATTCCACTGTCTAGCTTTAGGGTTCCTTTAAAGTTATCAAAAGCATTGTGGGAAGCGCTGCCTCCAGATCCGCTTCAAGCACTGCGCTCTGCAATGCAGGGTATCCATGTTAAGCTAGTTGTTTTAACAGTAGTTGCTCTAGCCAGGTCTCAAGAGACAGGGTTTGAAACAAAAACGGGCTGTATTGTTTCCATTTGCATTAGAAACCTAGAAGAGTACGTGTCAATGGCTATGATTATGTGGTGAGTCATCGCAGGTCAAAGGTCTCTCGTTGCATTCGCAGCATAATCAAACACAGACAAAAACAAAGTCATTTAGACTTATCATATTGCTCACTTTGGTTCTCTGCTTTATATAGCCAAAACTGATCTGTTTTTAAGGGAAATAGTGTTTCTTACAAAATGGCACTGTCCACTTTATACTGTATCTGACCAGTCGTGAGGGTCCACTTTCTGAAACTGAGAATTATATATCATCTAAAAACTGAATCAATAGCTTTTCATAAATGTATGTTTTGTTAGGATAGGACAGATATTGGGGACACCTGATTTCTAGTGATTTTCATGGTCTTGACTACAGAGACCGTCTCTGTATTTGATCTGGTCATTATACATCACCATCACTCTGTTCTTCTACTTGATAATGTTCAGTGCTTTGCTACAATCTGTATTGTTAAAAGAGCTGTAGAAATAAAAGTGATTGATTGATTGATAGACAGTATTTAGATGGGATACAAATATAAGGAATCTGAGGAAATATTGACAGAAATCACATGTAAAGTGGTCCAAATAAAGTCTTACTTAAGTCGAACTTATTTACTTATTCACCATGGCACTGTAGACTGTTCCCGGTGAAACACAAAGGTTTCCACTGAAAACAAACATTTAGTAAAATTTACTGTAAAAAATGACAGCTGTGGTTGCAGGAATTCGAACAAAAAATGAATACGGTAACAACATTTTAGGTTTTACGGTTGTAAGTTAAATTTACAGTTAAATACCGTAATCTTACTAACTGATATAATGTTAATATACCAAGCTATTAAAGTACTGTAATCTGTTTAGTATCTCTGAAACACACTGATAAACAGCAAATGCAGTGATGATGAGAAAGTCACATGATGAACCAGAGCCAATCACAAGCAGGAGTTGGGGGCAGACAGTGAACGAGCCAAATGCCGAACCTTTACCCTCTCTAGGGTTCCATCCTCTAGGGTTTAGAGGCCAAATTTACAAGGAAGCGTGAACTCTTGAAACACCATCATGATGAGACTCATTAAACTCAAATATACAGTAAACATTCATTTAACAACATTACATGTGTTACTAAGAAGAAACAGAGTCATTTCAAAGAAAAACATCAAACTGAATTTTAAACGTAATGCAGGCAATTCTGGGAATGTCAATTTTTCTAAAAATTAGTAGCGTTTTCACAGTTTTTTACCATTAAAATCACAGTAATTCTTGTGATATAGTGCTTTCTTGGTCATCCTTACATACAAGATAAGCAAAAGTTTTCTTCTTAAAGGAACACTCCATTTGTTCTGGCGAAGCACTTTTAGCTTAGCTTAGCATAGTTCACTAAATCTGATTAGACCGTTAGCATCTCGCTCAATACTGACCAAAGAGTTATGATATTTTTCCTATTTAAAGCTTGATTCGTCTGTATGTACACAGTGTACTAAGACTGAGGGAAAATAAAAAGTTGCCGATATGACTAGGATCTATACTCTCATTCTGGCGTAATTATCAAGCCGTACCTTGATATCACGCAGTGTCTGAAAACAGAATGGTCCATGATTCTTGGCACTTAAAGGAATCTCTTTTGCCATCTTGTAGCGTGAAGTGAAAACAGCAAGCACTGGGAGACACTGGGCATATGCAGCGCACCAACATGTTGTCAAGAGGCAATGGTTTATATCACACCGCGGGAAGCCTTTGACCTGGGGTGACTCACAGCCATCGACATCCACTCTAAATCCATTTCCAACAAAACACCTCACCGACTTTTTGACTGAACTCCATTCAAACCTTTTCTTTTTTCCTTTATTCTTTTGTCAGTTTTATTTGTAGGGACACTGAGAATAAGACAGGAAATGATTAGGGGAGACTGGGCTGAAAAGTGTTGCAGGTAGAACTCAAAGAAAGTGTTTGCGCCACCCTTGACAAAGTACAACTTTATTCTAGTTTGTTCAGAATTCAATGTTCTCCCTTTAGGACTGAAGAGAGGAGTATGTTCCCAGATTAATCATTTCCCAGAGGATGCTGATTATGACCAGGATGCTGCAGAATACCTTTTACGTAAGTCACAAGTGGGCATTTTTTATAGACTATAAGTGATTTTAACATTATATATATACACAAGGGTATGGGAAAACCAATGCATCTGAAGGTGTTTTTTTCTTCCCAGGTGTAGTCAGGGCCTCCAGTATATTTCCTATCCTCAGTGCCATATTATTGCTGCTAGGTGGAGTGTGTGTGGCTTCTAGTCGCTTCTACAAGACCAAAAGACACATCATTTTGGGAGCAGGCATTTTGTTTGTAGTGGCAGGTAATATGTCTCATTATGATAGTTGTAAAATCCTAAATTACAGTCATTTGTGATGGGATGAATTCACAAAACTATCGCTTATCGTTTATCGCTAACTACCTGCAATTCAGCAAATGAATATCAGTGTTGTTATTGTTAACTAGAACTTCTGCAAACCAAAGTTATTAAAATAATTAATCCAAATAAAGCTGACTTGCAATAAAAATAAATATTAGCTTAAAATATTAGTACAAAAAATGTAAAAAATTAAATGAAATTGTGGGCTTATTAGAAAAATAAAAAAACAACAAAATTAAAAAAATTGTAACTAAAACTAATTGAATTCATGATATGAATAAATACTATTAGCATATAAATAATACTAAAATAAGAATTATTTAAATGTATATTATATTTGTGTATTAAATAGGTCTGTGTAAAAAATGGACAATAATTAAGGCCCGGTTTCACAGGCAGAGCTTAGTTTAATTGGAACATTTAAGTCATTTTGATAAATATGCCTTAGAAAAACGCATTATTGGTTTGCATCTTAAGACAAATCAAAGGCGTGTTTGAAAACCCCCCCTAATTTCTATGCTAAATAAGTATGTTTATTATCACTCAGTCAGCACGAATAGTCCAACATTGGAATATTGGAACCAAAACAGCACTTAAATTTGACTGTGTTGATTTTCTGGGATTAAAGGATAAATCTCAAGCTGTTATAACTGAATGCACTAGATGGCGCTGCGGAGCACGTAAGTGGACTGTATTTGATCAGGTAATTGTTTTTAAACTGATCTGACAAAATGTAATGACTTCTGATCAAACTAATTAGTCTAATTAGTCAAACCAATTTATCTTAATATCACCACTGTAATAAAAAATCACAGTGCACTAAATAATAGGGAATCTACTCCCAAATATTTAAATGCAATTTTTTAGGTAAATGCCCATCCCTAATGAACAGGTGTGAATTCAGCCCAAAGTGTTTAAATCCATGCTTTGCATCAAAAATAAACCTGCTTGATCTGAAGGAAAAAACGTACATTTTATCTCGAATTGATCCAGGCCTGAGCAACATCATAGGGGTCATTGTATACATCTCGGCAGCACTCAGCGACATCTCTCCCAAAAAGGACGAGGACAAGAAGTGGCACTACTCCTACGGCTGGTCCTTCTACTTCGGAGGCCTGTCGTTCATCCTGGCGGAAGTGGTGGGCGTCCTGGCAGTCAACATCTACATCGAGCGCAACAAAGAACTGCGCTGCCGCTCGCGCACCGACCTCTTCCGCAGCACCACCTCAGCCGTGTTACGCCTGCCGGGATATCGCTTCCGCCGACGCTCCTCACGCTCTAGCTCACGCTCCACAGCGGAGCCCACCCGCTCCCGCGAGCAGTCCCCGACCTCCGCCATCGCTCCCAAGAACTTCGGCCCGCCCCTGGCCGCCGGTCCGCCACCCTTCTCGGTAGCCACACTTCCCAACCCGCACACGCACTCTGGAGGAGGCATGGGGGATATATCCATGTACACACTCGGCCGGGAGGGTAAGCCGCCCATGTATGGCACCGTCGACCGCGCCACACTGTACCAGCTGCACAATTACTTTCCCACCAAGGAGGGCGGCGGAGGGGCGCTCATGACTGGAACGCTGCCTTCCCTCTCCAAGTCCAACCTGGCTGCGTCGACCAACGCCACCCTCAACACTTCCTCTTCCTCCGGCCCCCAGCAGGCGCCGCTGTCCGCCGGCTCCTCCGCCACCATGGAGCGGGATCGAGGGCTGGGGACCTTGGATCGGCTCGGTAAAGGAGACAGTTCAAACACTAACACTCTCAACAGGAGAACAACGCCCGTGTAACGAAAGGCCGGAGGGGGATCACACGAACTGGAAGTGAGGCGGGAACGGGGGAGGGAAAAAAAGAGCAAGAAAGGCCTCTTGCGAGACGACAAAGAAGTGAATAAGAAGGCAATACATCCTCTTTTTTTTCTCGTTTTTGGTGACTTGAGTAACAGAATCCATCCGCACTTCTTATTGATTCATGTTGAAATACTCGATGTGTGTGATGGTGATCTTTCAGTTCTTCGAGCTCTTTCAGTTCCAGTGCTTTATCATCAGGTTACACCTGTAACTTATTCAGCATTCCAATATAGTTGATGTTTTTTTATTATTATTATTATTATTATTATGCTAATTGTTATTGTTGGGTTATACGTTATACATTTCTATGTTGTTTTTGCACAAGCATCCATTTTAATTGATTTCTTTCGATTGATGAACTCAAACTGTGATTTTGTTTTCTTGCACATGTTGACACTATATTTCACGATGTCATTCAGTGTCAAGCATGTGTTAATTCTGCGCGAGTGTGACGACTATTATTATTATTACTATGACCATTTTTTTAGTTTTTACTAAATTGTTGATATTTAGAAATGTGGAATTTTTCATTGTAACCGTAAGTGTACGAGTAGTTAAGTCTTCATATAAATATATTTGATTTATTTATCATATTAACAGTCTTAATATTGTTATGACGGGATAATAATTATAATGAACTACTTTTGAAAGTCACTAAGAGAAAAAGAATGAGACAGAATACAGAAGTGAAAGGCATTCATTCCAGGGGAGCAATACGTATACCTAAAAAACCTCACCAGAAAAGACAAAAAAATCTATTAAATATATAGTATATTATGAATATAAATATAAATCTATATATATAAAAAAAAAATTGTGTGTGTGTGTGTGTGGAAAAACTTTTTTGGTAAAATAAAATATATTCTATGAATGTGTAAAACTGAGATCTATGTGCATACTGTTAGCAGTGTTGACTGCAGCCTATTATTTTCACGTTTATTTGTAACTTTGTATGCATGATTCATATCTAATATATGATATATTCATAATGCTCTGCTTTTTGGCTTTGTGTGCATCACTTTAAGTGCTCATGCAAAAGGATCGGGGTGACAGACGAGGGTCAAAAAGGTCATCATCAAGACCCAGAAGAAAAAACACAGCAAACATTTATCCTCTAATGAAGTTTTTTTTCTTACCAGTATACAAACGAGGGAGGTGAAAAATCTACATCCGACGACGGCTGTGCTTTACCTGGCAATCATCACCGCTTGCATGCCTTAAAGGGCACCTACATAGTCAGCAGGCTTTTAAGAAAACTCATAAGTGGAATGTTTTAATAGACAACAACTCGTTAAGCTTTTTAACGTGACACACACACATTCCTTGACATTTGCATTTTGCTGATGCTGCAGTGCTCTGCATATAGACATAAAAAATACACAAATATGGAAATTAGATTCATTTATTTTTAATCTTATTTAATGATTATATACTTGTATTTCTGTTTTCTGGCATCACCGTCTACGAAAAACCTGCCTTTGAATTTGGCCAGAATGAAGTACCGAAAAAGGCTTTGAAATACTGTCTAGGTAGAGAGCCAAACACAGCAGACTTCTGGACACACGCGCGCTCACACGAATAGAGTAATTAGAAAGAAAGCAACGCATTATTGCCTCCGTCTAGCTCAAGGGAAGGACATGACTGAAAGAGACAATTCTCCAGAAGGTTCACTTTTATTTGAATATATATGTAAATACTGCACTGTTAAGAAGTTGGATTCTCATGCTATGCATAGAAATGTTCCAAAAATCTATTTGGATATATAGCTAAATATATTTTTATATATTTATGCGCCGAATATATTTAGTTTTTTGTTTTTATCATTGGTCTTCATGGCGTCGTAGGCGACGGTCAAGCTCCTTATATGGGCATTTCCCCCGGAAGCACTCACCTGCAGGCATAAACCAGAGAGCAAGCTCGCGCTCAGTAGTGGGTAATAACGAACTAATTCGTTACTGTACTTAGGTACATTTTTCAAGTATCTGTACTTTACCGGAGTAGTTTTATTTTTAGCAACTTTTACTTCACTACATTCCTAAGCA
>JAUYWG010000056.1:16310495-16326069 GCA_034779775.1 Enteromius afrohamiltoni
AAATTAAGTAGGCTGTATAAAATTGCAAAATAAATCTATCAGTACTTTTTTACTTAAGTACATAAAAAAACGAGTACTTTTGTACTTTCACTCAAGTAAAACTGAAAAAGGAGTACTTTGACTTTTACTGGAGTAATGTTTTATAGTATGGATCTGTACTTTTACTCCAGTACTTGATTTGTGTACTTCGTCCAGCTCTGCTCGCGCTCAATAACGTGCTTCATTCAGCTGCACTGCAGGAGACTCCTCCAGAAGTAACTGAGGCCCATGTTTCCAAAGAAGTGCATTTTTGGTTGCAATGGAAGATAAGCTTATCAAGTTTTCCAGAAGGATCCAGTGTTATGTAGATAGTGGATGCACTTTGTTTTTTTCCAGGGAGCAAAGAACCTTCACAGGTGTGCGAGTTTACTAACAACTTTTTAAAGAAGACCCAGTTCAACGCTGGACTTGAACGTCGTGTGATACTGAAAGGAGTAGTCTCAGTGTAAAGGATCCGGTCATGAATCAGAACTGCAGAGGGTAAGTGAAACCCATCCTGTCTGTTACTCTTTAGCTCCGCCCACATGCCACGCCTCCAGGATCTCTGCTTTTCTTTCTTTTATAAATAAGATAAAACTAAAGAGCTTTTAAATATAGAATAGTACTGCATTCTCCATATAAGTACCCAAGAGTCCAGATTAACATGAGAGTGGGTAAAACTGTGTGTGTTATGCAATGTCATGCGTCCACACCCATTGGATGCAGTATAAATAGTTGTAATAGTTGTGTCCAGTTGTGTTTTTATGAGTTACACGATGTTACAGTCCATTACTTCTTGTCTGAATGAGTCAGTGTATTTTTTCCATCATGTATCAATGTTCAATCAAAATATTTTACAGTACTTTTCTTTTGGCAACATTTTATTCACAAAAACCCTAAATAGTTACTGACTTAATTCTATAACATTAAATTATTACAAATATTTTTTTTCTTAGAAAAATGTGCATTTGTAAATCTGGCGTCAACTCTGTTACCAAACCATATTTTCCTTTAAATTAATGGAATTCTCTCTCAGAATTGTGTAAGTTACAGGAAATGATGTCACTGTCACTCACTGATAAGATCTGAAGCACTGAAAAGAATCTGTGCTCTCTCTCAGAAAATGTTTTCATCTAAAAACTAATTTTGTAGAAGGTACCAATTCCAATAAGACTTGAGCAGTCTCAGATGAAGATATCTTGCTCTGACACATCTTAAAACACGTCAGGGTCATTGTTCTGTGTTAGGACGCACAAAAGTTGCTTAAATATCTTAATTTAACTAATGCCTAGTCCTGGCTTAAGCTAAGCCCTGTTTGTGAAACCAGGCCTAAAGTATCCGTTCTGAATGTCGGCTCAAAGAACACCAAGAAATGTGAAAAACAAGAAACTGTTTATTTATGAGGTTTTATTTACTAATATAGAAATGATATTGAACACCTCAATATTTCAAAATGGCAGAACAAAACAGACCAAACAAGTCAGTCTTAGTCAAACTCAAACGTTCAAAAAAGGCACAAGTAAAACAATTGGTTTAAAACAACAAAACAATAATAATAATGAAGTAAAATAAAATTCAGAGTTGACTTTGATTTGATTTACCTCTCTCTCTCAGAGGAGGGCAATATTTTCATTCAACTTCAACAGAAGCATCCATGTCACTAATTAATGTGAAACAGCTGGTATTTGACAAGCTTCTAGTTCACGTTCACATGGAGTAGCCTCATTTAGCTCTCATACAGTAGGACACTGTCTTACCTACATGGGATTTAGCCCAAATGTAGTTGTACTGCTTGTTTCTGTACATACAGAGGTCCCTAAATGTAGTTTATGAGGGAGGCTCAGGTGCATTCTCCCCTGAGGAAATTGATTTTCTTGACTTAAATGCTTCTAAAAGGGATAATAATAATATAGGTTTGAAACCAGGTCGGCAGGCGGTAGTAGCATAAATTATTTTCCAAGATAACAGGTTCTTAAACATGAAAAAATGTTGCAATAAATGATCCATTCTCTGAAAATAGAGAAGGTATAGTTTGTTTATGTTTATTAATTAAAAAACTGAAGTTATTTCACATTTTTAATTCACATTGAGAGAAGTTTATCTTGTCCAGTATATTTAAACTGATTTTTACAAATTATGGCCATTTTTACCTTTTATAAATTGATTTATTTTTTTCTAGAAGTGTCCATTATCGTTTGAGTCAAATTCTTATATTTAATCAGTGAAATAGAATAATAAGACACTTGGGCTGTTACCAAGCAAATGAAATCAACACAAAAGCTGTCTCTGAGGTGGCAAAATTAATGTAAGAATTAAGTATAAATGCATAAATATTGTTTTTATATTTTAAATATAAACCGTTAAATACTTATATTTGAAATTATTTGAAACATGAAAAAGGTAAGAAAATTAATAGATGGCAGCAAATCACACTTAATAATTGTGATTGAACCGAGGCATTCAAACGAGTGATTCATTCAGAAACGAAATAGCATCGTGTTGCTCAGAGACGCAAAACAGATATTGAGCGGAGAGAGAGAGTGCAGCTGGCCACTGATCCATTAGCCGTGCTAGATAAAGACGCCGGCTTGTCGTGTGCATCGTGTAACGAGTAATGGTAAGCATACGCTCAAAAGTAGCTGAGTAAAGAGTCAAAAATGTAGAGAGTAGAGAGTAAATGTTGCTTATATTTTTGATACTCAGTACAAGTCCAAAGTAGCCAAATAAATACTTAAGTACAGTAACGAAGTCCATTTACTCAAGTACTTTACACCAAAAATTTAAGGGGGTCTGAATACTTTCCATACTCAATGTACTGAACGCCAGCAAGACATAAAATACAACTGTCAGTTCTGTTACACTATTATCAGCGCTGTTACTCTACCTTGGTGACAGAGTTCGACGATAACAGACTTCAAATGTTCCCGCGATTATAGACTCACCGAGTAAATTAGAATGCATAGTATGCATACTTGAAAAGCTGAGTAGAAGTAGTAGGTCATTTGAGTTTGATTAATAGAAAGTAAAATCATACGCACTATTAATTTCACCTAATATAAGGAAGTAGGCGTTTACAGATAAAGGACATGTCTGTTAGATTTGAAGGTCATCTATATGTATCTTATGCTTTTTTAGATAAGCAAACCAAAAACCGTTCATAACCGTGATGTAAACTAGAGGCTACTAGCTATTTAAAGAAATACATCGTCGCACGCAAACAAACGAAAACTCGTCAAGCATTTACTTGGGCTCTTCAAGACCAGGTGTCTCATGCATCGGAGTGACTCTTAGCAGGCTGAAGGTGAGTGAATTGTAAGAGCAGAGTTTTCAGAGGTCAAACCAACATGAGCAGTGTTTAAAGATAGGCCGGACATACAGTAAACAAGCTGTAACTCATCGGAAGATTCAGTTGCCATGTGGCCTGCAGGTTTATCTAGGTCACACTGAAGGTAAAGACACCTGATATGTAACCGAAGCTGGTGTCGCTCATGTTATGATGCAAATGTAATCAGTTATATACCGATGGACAATATTTGACGAGAGTTGGCTTGGGTGGCTCTGTAAAAGAGGGGAAACGCACTTCTAATCCATGTTTGTGTTGCTTACGTCCTCTGGAGCGCGATTGGCCACGCTCTAAATTTAGAGGAAGCAGAAGGGAGGAAATGAGATGAGTGGGACGAACCAGGAGATGGAAATCTGGAAGGAGGTCAAAAAAGAAAATGGCATGTGACAGTGACAGGAAGAAGCCAGCTACGAAGGCGAGGTGGTTGATGTTTTGTTCTTTAAGATAAAGAGGAATGGCGTTCACTCGATGATTGGCACACACAGTAATGCATATCATGAGAGCATGCCAAACATCCGAAACGGATGGATGGAAATGGCCAATAGAATCTTGGCTTCGGCATGGATGTCATTTCACATATCTGACAAATACTGAAGTGCATGTGTAGACCGAACACGTACATGTTCTCCTATGCAGGAGAGATCCACAGCAGACAGAACAAGAGTTAACTTTGACAAGACATTGTTTTTACAAAGTCATGTGTACAGTAAGAGTCAGCCAATAAAAGATTTAGAATAAGATCCAATGCAAACATAGATCTTTACCACTCTTTATTTGTGAATTTAATATATATGCACTAATATCACACTTAGTTTTAATGCATTTGTTCAAAGCACAGTAAGACATTTCAAGTCAAGTCAAAAATGATAAAACTAAAAAAACTACACCTGAGAGGATATATAGTATAATATGATATAATGCACAAAATAACAAATATTTACTTAATATTCACAAATATTTGAATACAAAATGTGTAATTTTCCATTTAGTCAGCAGGAAAAATCTTGAAATTAACCAAAATCAAAACTGAACAACCAACAGAAAGATGGAAAACATCGCTTAAATGGGAAGAGTTAGTCCAGTTTGGGAAAAACACTGAAAGGCAAATTGTTGAAAAATCCCAGATCACATCACTGCAAAAACACTTCCATCAAAACATTCTTTTGTAATAAAAAGGTCACATTAACAGGCTAAAAATAAATAAATAAATAAATGAAACGCTCAAAGTTTGACTTTTGAACCAACGCCTTCTTAGTTCGGATTGTTGCATAATCTAGCCCAACTCAGTAGGCAAGCTATTTCTGTCATTCACCAGAGGCAGCCAACAATGAAAGTTTCTCATTATTATGATCTGCTTTCCTCGAACACTTTCAGAACTGATTCTAGATCAGCATTAGTGTCAGCGTTAACAATGGGGGGCAGCAGCAGCAGACGTTGGGGCTTTTAATTAATGCTTTTGATTTCGCTTGGTCTCTTGCTGTCATCAAGCGACCACTTCCAGATCAAGAGGGCTGGTCAGAACCAGAGATGCTTTTCACTGGTGCTGTCAGCTGCCAGACTAAAACCACAGATCAAACCCAAACCCAGATTTTCATTGGAACTGGAAGCACCATTACATAGCTGAAGTTCCTTTTCAAAGATTAAACTGCCCTCTTTCTGAAAGTTTGATGACATATCAGTTTCTCGGTATGTGTAATTTTGCGAATCAGCCAGCATAGTTGTGTTCCTGTGAATAACTTTATTTGTTATTTATTTACAATGCTGCAGTCCTCTCCAATAATAAATTTAATAAATTGAGTGATCATGTTGTTTTTCAAATATGCAATTCCATGCATTTGCTTCACTGTTAATAAACAGTCAGCGTCAGCCAGGAACAGAATAAATTCACTCATGTATCTCAAGCAGCTTTGTTGTGGATTTCAAGTGGTTTTCTTATCCACCCCCCTCCCCCCACCAACAAGACAGGAAGGCTGTTTTCCACATCATGAAGAAAAAAACATTCATAGGTTTTGTATTTAGTTTCAAAACCAAATCAAAGCTTGAAAATGTCTGCAATAACATAAATATAAAAGCACAAATAAGCTTCATTTCTGTTACCAAAAACTTCAATAACCGCTGTAAAAAAAAAAGGGTCCAAAAAGTTGTTTCAACTTAAAATAATTTGTTACCTCACTGATTTAAAATTTTTAGATTAGTCAAATTGAAATTTAGTTAGGGTTATTTAAAGTTACGTAAAGGGGTCATATGATGCAATTTTATGATGCAAAGTTTTCCTTTCTCTTTGGAGTGTTACAAGCTGTTAGTGCAGAGATTAGATCAAAGATAAAATCTCAAAACCAAAGAGATATTCTTTATAAAAATCTTGTCTACACCCTCCTAAAACGCCTCGTTTATTTTAAACACCACCCAAATTTTTCCAGAAAATAAGAAGGCGGAGCTATTATTCTGTCTGTAGTGTTGCTGCGGGCGCCATGTTCTGGAGACGCTGTGTGTTAGTTAACTAAGCCATATGTTTTACACCATTAAAAAACATTAAAATAACAAAAGGTATAGTTCAACCAATAATTAAATATTGCACAAGTTTCCCTAAAAAATGTGCTATAATGTAAAAGTTATGAGCTTATGTAATGTCATTTTAGGCATTTCCTCCTGAAGGTACATATACTCTGCCAAAATGTCTGGCCCACTTCCTGTTCCAACAGCATCCTCTCTGGTGCCAACTTCTGCACCGTATAATCACATTGCCAACCACTGCTTTTATATATATACACACCCAGATTCACCAGGATGCACTGTTGCCATTTGTCATTAGTGGTCCAAATCTGAATGAGAAGTGCACTTCAGCCCCCACACCACTAGATGTCACTGTTTTTCTTAGGTAAGCACTTTTCCCAGGGACTGTATGGAAGAGTGAGTACCAAAAACAAGACCCCGGCAACAATGACTAGAGCCCCGGCACAGCCCACACATGTCACTGACCACGACATTTCATGATGGACAGATATGGTTTGGTCACTCGCTAAGAAAGACAGCACTGATTGGTGGAAAACTATGAGGCAGAGGAAGATTAAGACACCTGTGGAGAGAAAAAAAATAACACCATCAGATGTAAACACACTTATGTTCCATGGCTTTTTTTTATTAGCAATATTAAATTATGGAAGTTGTCTTTTCTGAATGACTTTTGTCTTAGCATACATTGTTTGACTGATTTCTAATCAAATAAATGCAGTCCTGGTGAGCATAAGAGACTAACCCTAACGTCTTGTATATGTATGTAACTCTTCTTCACTAAAGAAGGGAATGGAGAAGTCACGTCGGATATGGCTGATGAGTTGGGATCTTGCTTCAAAAGACCAATCCACTTCGAGTGTATTAAAACACGCCAGTGAACACTGATGCACTGATTGCATCCATCTGCAGCTGATCACAGCGTGAGTATAAATGAGCAACTGGTGCAGCGCATATTCTGGTTTTCGCTTAGGAGCCGAGCTGGTGACCCGGCCACTCAGCGGTCGTACAGCACCATTGGTACTGTAACGTGACGTCTCACAGGCTCTAGGTCTTAAACATGGAATACACATATGGAGTCCATTCAGGTACTCTACATGGACCCCAGCCCTCTACCTCAACGATTCATTGAGTGAGGGCCTGGCACCAGATGCTCTGCCACATCCAGCTGCCGAGGGGACAGAGTAACTCAACAGGGTCCACTGTATGGACACTTGGGCCTCTCAGTTCCTCTACCCATTTGAGGTTAGAACACATAAGGATACCGGTTCCACACAAAGGCTATAGAATCTAGCAAACATGTTAGGGGTCGCCCAGTCCGCAGCTTAACAAATATTTACCAGGAAGGTGCTGCATGCCAGCGCCCAGGGCGATACCACGCTCCTTGTTGAGTGGGCCCGTAACCTGAGGGGGAAGGGCACACTGAGGTCCTGAAGCCTTGTGTCCAGTCAATGTAGGATCTTAGTGCTCGGACGGGACAGAGCAAAGGTAGGGCCTCCTCCGAGGGCAGCAATTGGAGGTTCACCACCTGGTCTCTAAACAGAGTAGTGGGAACCTTGGGCACATACCCGGGCCACGGCCTCAGTGTTACCTGGGACTCTGCTGGCCCAAACTCAACGCACGATTCATCAACCGAAAATACCTGCAGGTCCCCTCTTGATAGAGGCCAGTGTGAGCAGGAGCGAAGTGAAATGAAATGAAAGCACAATTCGTATCGTGCATCTGCAGGGGTCTTCTTGTTGACAAGAACACCTCTTGACGAACAGGTTCAACTTCAAAACATAGGCACATCTCAGAAATGTGACCAGACATGGAGTTTCCAGAGGTCTGGATAGCTGCTTGTTGGCTGCCTGGTTGCACAAGCCTGGAATGTGAATGGCCGAAGCAACCTCAGATGCTTCCATCTCCAGAGGAGGAGGTGGCGGACGAGTTGCGACATGCGACGGGAATGCAGACCACATTGTCAGTTGGTGTACCTAGAATCCTACTCCATACCGAAAAAAGAGATCCTCTTTGTTGGACAAAGTTTGTTCTTCTCCCAGTTGACCTAAAGCCCCAACAGGCTGAGGTGTTGTAACACCCTCAGGTCGATCCAATCCAATCCAACTTTATTTGTTAAGCACTTTTGCAAACACACAGGACCAAGTGCTGTACAAGCTATAAGACATAAAACACAAACTAAAACATATTGGAATAGACACACACTATGTAAAAGTCTCTGAAGTCTCCACATGCAAGACAGGGGCATCTGCAACATTATAAGCACTGCCAATCAGAGCTGACAAGTGCCTACAGGCCTGGGAGGGGGGCAGAGAAACTAGCAACCGCTCCTCTGGGGGGACCCCCTAGCTGCGCCGCTGTAACGAGTGGTGAAGGAGGAAAGCCACCAGAACGGTTTCTGGCAGTGAAAGGTGCCGCCCACATCCTGGTGCGCTGTTCAGGCACTTCTGAGAAGAAACCCCGGGCAAGCATAGCCACCAGTTCTGTATCCGACAGAGTGGAATGCCCAGTGGACGCTGCGCCGGCCGGAGCTTCACTTCCAGAACTTTCTGACTCCCCTCCCGATGTAGCGATTGACATCCGATCGTCGGGGGAGCACCAAAGAAAAAAGCTGGTGCCCTTTGTGGAGGTGCACAGGGGAGATAGCCGCTTGCAGACAACAGGGGGGTAGTGCAACCTGATGTGGCAACCCACTCGACACAGGACCGACCACCGCTGATGATGATATGTGCTGCACCAGCTGCTCATTTATACTCGTGCTGTGATCAGCTGCAGCTAGATGCAATCAGAGTGTTCATTGTTTTAATACACCCGAAGTGGATTGGTCTCTCAAAGCGAGATCCCGATTCATTGGTCATATCTGACATGACTAGGAGTGAGCGACTGAAAGGGAACTTAAAGTCACTTTGGATAAAAGCATCATTTAAAATGCATTTGTAATATTTAGAGGTCAATAGCATTTGTTACCTGACAGTATGAAGCAAACTGCAGCTGGCTTCAAGAAGAACTGAACACCTTTGCTTACTGCCATGATAATACAGATAGCTCCCATCACCATCAGGAAAAGACTAATGATCGCAAACATGGCTGAAGCTACTGTCAGATCTGATGAGAGAAGAGGGGTCTTAACAAACAGCAGGACATATACTGAGCTGATTCACATTTACAGCATGTTTTGTTTTAAAGGTACATTTACTACTTTGTTCCAGTGTTCTTGGACTTATAATTGACATGGATCCATAAATGTTTATTCATTTTTTACCAGTATACTGAATTTAGCAAAAAATATTTTTTAGGGATTCAATACCAACTTTGTGTTGTTGTTTTTAGGTGGTTTTCCATCATAAATGAGCTGCCTTTAGCACTTGGATGAATGTTTTTCCTGTGGCTGTCCATTTTTAAGACGCTCGTGCAGAAGGAGTACCTTGTTTTATTGATGTTTTTTAGTGAAAATCATTAACCTTTTAATTAGTACACTATCAGAAACAAAGGTAGAAAAGCTGTCTCTGGTGTGGTACCTTTTCAAAAGGGACATGTTTGTACCAAAAGGGTCCATTCTGGTACCTTAAAAGTACACATTAGTATTTAAAGTGTACATATTTAAACCTAATATAATGCAACCGTAAATGACAGTTCATGTCAGCTTGGGTCACTAAATTATTTTACAACTTCTCTGTTGATCTCTTAACCTTGGCCACTGATATAAATATTTAACTTGTTACTTACCATGAAAACAGCCAAGGAAGCTGTCATGGCATTAACCTCCACTAATCTTAATGCTATTTGTTTCTGCTCATATGAGCTATTTATCATGTTTTGGTGAAAAATGCATATACTGTGCATATGTGGTCAGCACTCAGAGGTGACACAAAGAAAGACACGTTAGTGCTATGGATCTAAAGATAGAGAGGAGGATGTGGGATGACTCACCCTTCTCTGGCGTTTTCTGAAATAGGACAATGTTCTCTCCAGTGGTGTAGAACTTAAAGAAGGTGCAATTGGATTCTATAATGAGATCCAAAAATGTGATGTTATTCTGGCAGATTATTCAGGATTCTCTTTCTCCAGTTAAGACTTTATACTTCTTTATAAAATCTCTTACCTCCCTGTAAGTGCAGAGGCCCACAGATCTCCTGCTTCTGGGTGTCAGCTATATCTGACACCCAGAATGTCTTGGTACAGCATTTCCATAAGCCATAATGTGCTACCAGACAAGTCTGATTGTTGTAGAAGCTCTTGGAGGGTTTCAGCTCCACCCAGAACTCCGTTCCCACCCCAAGCACAGTAAGCATGATGCCGGTCACAGCCATGAACAACGTCAGCTTGATCTTGCCCTCTTGACTTTCGCTAATTCCGTCTCCAGAGCTGGAGTGCGTTCTGTGTCTGCGTTTACGTCCACCGCCTCGGGATCCCAAAAACCCCTCCAGCCCGCCGGAAGGCTGGTGAACATCTTCATCCTGCACGATGAACGTGGACCACATGATTGATTTGCAGCTTCAGAGATCCAGACAAATGAATGAGAGGCTTATTTGGAAAGGACATTTAAGTCTTCTTAGACATGAGAGGTCACAGTAATCAGATGGGAGGATAAACACAGACAGTTCCAGATCAGTCTAGTGTAGGCTTCCACAGAAGAAGATGCGGCTGAGGATGTTAATAATGGAGGCGTTAGGGCCAGCTGAAGGATGCTAGGAGCTGCAGGACGGGGAAAGGCATTGCTCATTCATACAAAGAGTGCTCAATGCTAAAACAGCCTGAAGGTGTGAATGATGAGGTGATGGAGTCGGGGTGGTTAATCTTAAAATAAATAAATAAAAATTAAGAACATGATAAATCGGTAAGCTCAATTTTTATGGAGGAAAATCTTTAACACGAGTAGAAGTGAGTATCATCATATATGCTACCGTGAGTGTTTGAAGGAGTATTCCGTTTATTGCACACTAATTTAGATGTCAATCATTAACAATAATAATTTCATCATGTTGTCTTTAGAGTGTTACATGTCAGTTTTCTTTTAAATAAAATAAAGAACATTTAAGTTTTTCTTCATACAATGAAAGTTACCTAAACATGTTGCCCAAATGTTTTGTTGGTAACGCTTTAGTATAATGAGCCGTTGTTAACAAGTAACTATGCAGGAAGAAAGAGGTAGTTCTACATCAACACTTAACTTAATACTATTAACTATCAGGGAAGTAAGATTTACTAAGCAGTAAGTCAAAACAAAGGTAGTTCCTTATTAGATACTTAATAATTATTAAAATCAGTGGTGGGCAGTAACAAAGTAGTTTTACTTCGTTACTGTACTTAAGTACATTTTTCAAGTATCTGTACTTTACCCGAGTAGTTTTATTTTTAGCAACTTTTACTTTTACTTCACTCCATTCCTAAGCAAAGGAATGTTTGAAAAACACCTTAACATAAGTTTACTCACTTTTACTCACTAACAGTGTAACCAAATAAAACTTGTTTTAGTGCCTTTTTTATGCTGTTTTCTGTTGTGGTGGAAACAGACTCTACAGTATATAGAAGATTCAGCTCATTAGCTTCATTAAATTCCCTTGCAGCAAATACAGAAACGTGCAGAAGAGAGAAACCACCGCATGGACATGTTAACAACACACCTGCTGTTCGAGCACGCCGTGTTAGTCATAAAAAATCACATACGCTCCAGACTGACACGCATTCAAGTATTCTGCAACACAAACAAATATGACTTGCATTGTACCTCACAGTGCTGACGGAGCAGGTGCTTTACAGTGAATCTGAAGAGCACAAACAAGTGGAGTGTCCAATACGTCTCGGGGTTTCTGGGAGATGGACAGAAGTATGTAAGAGAGGGACGTGGATATGGCACAGCGCTAGTATTTGTGGTGGTGAAGGTGGGGGGTGTGCTTCTGAAAAAGTTCTCTCCCGTGTCCAGGCGTAATGATATCAATGTTTTTTTAGGGCAGCGGGTCTGTTTCTGTCTGTCAGTTGTTACTTCATGGCTGCTCTGCCGTGTCTGAGAGATTTCAGAGTGTGTCTCCATGCCAGCGGGATGTTTGTATCTTCTTGCGTCGCTATGTGTGAGTATGCGCATGAGCATTTCTTGATGCTATTTTAGAAAGCCACCTGTTAATGACATTAAAAATGGTGGCAGCGAGCCCACTCGAGAGCTGAGGTTACAGGATGTGTGTGCAGGGGTGTTTAGTGAAGCTCATTCGTGGAAAATGAGGCCCGCAGTCCTGAAGCAGTGTCCGGGTCAGTATTTCAACAGTATTTACTGCCTGCACACCTCAAAGAGTATATGGGTCATTCCTGTTACACACTGACTTTTCTGTCTATTATTTACTCAGATTCTCTTTAAAATACTCCCATAATTATAAGAAATTATAATTATGGGAGTATTTTAAAGAGAATCTGAGTAAATAATAGACATTTAGTTAAATATTTAGTTTTTTACAGACCTGGTTAGTTGATCAGTGCAAAGTATCAACTTCCACTAGAAATATAAACCATCAAATGATAAAAACCTCAAAATATTTTTATATTATGTTATGGACTAGGCTAAACTTCATCTAGTCATACATGTAAACCACGTGAAAGCATATTTATTTTTGTACAATTTACTTCATTTACCGTGTCCCTAAACTCATTTTCCACCCTGTTAGGATGTACCTCCTCATCTTCCAAAATAGACTACAATTCTACTGAGATCATTTTCAAGAAGTGATACTGTGTATTTTCTAGCTGTAATTTAATAGAGGTAAATGTCACCCTTTAATTCATTCCTTTTTTTAACATTTGTTGAAATGTTCTCTTGCTCGTCTCACTCTTAAAGTTCCACCCTGTTATACTATAATATGAAGAGTGTTTGGCTAAATGTTGATCACTCAAAAAACAAAGACCTTGGATCTGGAAACCAGCTAAAACACTGTTAAACTCTTGAATTTATGTTTATAAAAAATAATCTAAAATAGTATAATAATAAAAAAAAAAAAAAAAAGAATATATTTCACTTTATTAAAGCATCTCCAGAAGAAAGGTTGGTGCTAATTTATTATTCTTTTTATTAGTGAATTATTTTGACAATTGGTTGGTGAACTGATTCTGCTGAAATACTGTCAATACTTTTGTCTCAACTCTTGAAATCACATAAAACTGGAAACAGGGAAATGACTCTGGTTACCAAGAATGCAAACAGACACTGTCAAACTTTTCTGACAGCTCGTTAAGTAGGGTGGTTAAGATAGCTATTTACAGATGTAATGTGGATTAGCCCCCTCTGATGTCACGGTGATGTGAATTATGAGCGTGGACGTGTGCGAGGGGCTCCTGCTGTACGGTGTCCCTCTGGAGTCAATATATTTACATTTATTCCTTAATGAGCATTTCACATATAATCCAGACAGCTCAGATCTGGCTCGGGCATGGGTCGTCTTTAGAAGAAAGAACTTGAGCGAGTTTGTAACGACGTCAGGGTGAGTAAATGATGACAGGTGAACTATTGTTCAGTTGTGCTGTTGAGATGATCTGTATTCAGTCCATTCAATGAATCTGTGATTTACTGACATGGGTGGTGCTCATTTGTATTATGTAGCCGACAAGAAAGGAGAGACAGCGAGAAAGAGACAGACTCTGTGCTGCAGTCTTATGTGCTCAGCATGGCGATGGCTCTGGTTTGTGCACTCGCTCACCTCTCTGGAGCCCGCTGCAGTACTAACACTGTCCAGTAGGCGGCGTCTCCAGAAATCCAATCAGCCTGTTAAACAGGGTATAATGTAACATCTGTCTATTTTTATAATGGCTGTCAGTGTCAGCAAATTAATTTCAGATTAGTTATGTGCCACAAGCCAGGTGCTTCCTAAATGGGGCAACAACACAAGTGCTTAAAAAGGCTGAAAGTAACTATGAATTGAATCTAATTGTTCTCTTAAACATAACTAGCAGCAACACTGATAATAAATATGAATAATTTAGCTGTATTACTGTAAGCTATTTCTGATTCAACCAATATAGCCTTGGTGAGAGTAAAAGAATATCTTACTGACTTTTAGTGTAGTTTCTTTTACTCATGTGTAAAGATGCATGAGATTATATGACATTCTTTCTTGTAGATAACCAAATTTCCACAGTAATGTACCAAAATTAGGATTTTTGCATATTTGCTCCAATATTAGAAAGAAAAATCCACTAAAGCCTTTTTAATGTTTTTAGAAAAACTACTGAGAGATTAATTTTGTCAGAAGAGAAAAAGCAGAGGGGGTGAACAGAAACTGATATATATATATATATATATATATATATACAATCCAACACCAACACATCAACAATGTTTATATGACTGTCCAAATGAGAGACAGAAAAGTAGGGAAAGAATGGGTTTTATAAACAATTAAAAAAAAAATATATATATATATATATATATTTAAACTTGAATATATTTAGAAATGCCTCACAAAAACACATTTAACTAATAGCCTGATTTAATGAAAAATATTGATTTATTAGAACTTTGCTGGATTTATGAAGAGGGATTATTCATTCAAGTCTTACAGTATGTGTTTGATTTATTTTGACATAAGTGCGTTTTCAAGCATTCTTTTGTGATTGTGAACATGTCATGTAATTCCGTTTTCTACTCCGGTGTGACTCAAAAGGAACTGTGTTCTCCGCTGTACACTCAGTCATGGATACAGTAAGTTCCCACCCAGCCCATAATGCTTCACTGCCATCGGAGTGTGTGTGTGTGTGTGCGTGTGTGTGAGCATTAAGCTTTGTCCTGACGCACAGGAGAGAAAGAGATAAAGAGATTACTCCCGATGGAGCTTCACACGGTGAAAAACTGAGTCTGTGTTGCTGCCCAGTGATTCTCATTCATGCCATTCCTCTCCAGACTCTTCTTCTAAACATCGCTACAGTGCTCCGAGTGTTTGTGCAGCGGCTGATTAACCATGAGTCGAGCGGAGAGTCGCTGCAGCGCTTACCAAACAGAGGTGAGTGACTTACGGAGTAATCAGTGCAGAAGCTGTTAATTAAGGATCAATTACATCTGTAAGTGGATGATTACACAACACCAGCAGCGGAAGCCATTCACCTGATCCTGAACCTACAATAAACAGCCGCTCACTCAGAAAACATATCAAATATTACACAACCTTAAACGTACAAGTATTCACTGTTGTTGTTCCATGAAGGAACTTAGGAACCTTTAACATCTACAAAAGGCTAAGAGTCTTCACACAATAAAAAAATGTGGTTCTTTTAAAAAATCCAAATATTAAGAAAATCCAACCTGTCCTGCAACTAATAAAGGTATAGGTCATTTGTACAATAGTGGGGAAATACGAGCCATCAGAGCTTTGTACTACAGTTGACCCTATCAGTAGCAGAACAGAATATCTTTAAGAAACAAACTCATCTACATCCTGGGTGGTAAGTAAAATTTGAACAAATGTGCATTTTTGGGTGAACTATTGTTTGAACTATCTCATTTAATATGCTTTTAAATAAAGCCTCCACACTAACTGTATCTTCTTCATGAATTGCAGTTTCTTTTTATTTTGCAATAGGGCAATCAGATAGATTAGATCCCTGAAGCTGCAAAGATCAAAGTCTCAAAACCAGAGATATATTCTTTATTAAAGTTACGTCTTGTCCACACCCTCCTAAACGACTCGTTTAAACACGCCTCCACCTTTCTCCGTCACAGAGTGGGTT
>JAUYWG010000056.1:16340450-16363705 GCA_034779775.1 Enteromius afrohamiltoni
ATACTGAGCAAAGGGTCTGAATACTTAGGACCATGTGATATTTCAGTTTTTCATTTTTAATAAATCTGCAAAAATGTAAACAATTCTGTGTTTTTCTGTCAGTATGGGGTGCTTTGTGTACATTAATGAGGGAAAAAAATACTTTTTCACTCTTAAAAAGAGTGAAAAATTTAAGGGTGTCTGAATACTTTCCGTACCCACTGTACATGAGGTCTGGAGTCTGACAGGGATTGTGATGTTTTCTCAGACTGTGTGGCTCGGGTACAGAAGTTCCTCGTCTCCAAACTGGGAGAAGACTGGATCTTTCTGGTGTTGTTGGGTATTACCATGGCATTAGTTAGCTGGACCATGGATTATGCTAGTGCCAAGAGTCTACAAGGTACTATGTTACCCAGAATTCCATCTGATGTCCTTTTATTGTTCTTCTTTTGATTAATTGCACATGTATGTTGTATTTAGCTAGTACACTCTCGGAAATAAAGGTACAAAAGCGTAACTTTTCAAACACTTTTGTACCTATTAATGTAGGTTCAAATAAGTACACTTTATGTACTACCTTTAAGGTAGCAAAATGGACAAACATTTACTTCTGAAAAGATACCGGCCCAGTGACAGCTTTTGTACCTTTATTTCTGAGCATCTATTTAACATCTAATGTAATATCTTATTCATTATAATTCATGTATTTGAGTGTATAGTGGGCTGTAAATTGGGCGACAATTGAAAATCCCTCTTCTATTTTACCTGGTGTTATATGTCATATTCTTTTGTCTCTTTTCCATGTTTTTCACACTCATCACTTCTCAACTTCTACACACTGCTTCTTTTGTCTTTCTCTTTCTCCACCTCATCTTCTCTATCACTTCTGTCTCTCAGCTTATAAGTGGTTTTATGGAGAGTTGAGGGGAAATATCCCACTGCAGTACCTGGTCTGGGTCTTCTATCCCATGGTGCTCATCCTGTTTGCCTCCCTCTTCTGTCACCTGGTTGCTCCTCAGGCCATTGGTGTGTAGCTTCATTGTTCTGTTCGTTTCTCTTTTTGTTTTTTTTATTCACTTATTTTATTAGCTTTTTTCTCTACCTAATACATATATATAGGTTATTAGATGAAGAAAAAAGTAAATAAGTATATGCACATGAATAATATTATATTAGTGCTGGGCAACCACTATTATCACATCCAAAATAAAAAATTGTGTTTACATAATATATGTGTGTGTATATATAAACACACACACATGCATGTATATATTGAAGAAAAATAAGTTATTTTTATATATTAAATATGTTTATATATAATATAAATTACATGAATGTGAATACATTTTAAAAATACATCCTGTATGTGTGTGTATTCTTATATACATAATTAATATACACACACATAAATATATATTATATAAACACAAACTAATTTTGGATGTTTGTTTTGTGTGTTTATTATATGTTTATAAATAAGAACACCCCGAAAATAAATAATACACACATAATAAATAAACACAGTACACGTACATATAGAATGGAAACAAAAACTTTATTTAATCTTTAATTAATCTTTAAGCGAATAATCTTGGTCTTTTTGCCTCACCTACTAGAGGTGAATTGAGAATCTGCTTTTTGGTGCTCGTTAGAATATATTTTGCATACTTTTATTAATGACATAGCTTTGTCCTCATGATAAAGGGATCATTTAGCTGTTTCGTGGCTGTGTCTACTGCTCAACTCTGCCACCTGCTGGTTCATCTGCTGTTCAGCTCATTGATTCTATAAAACTCAATTTAAATGTATTTGGGTCTAGTGGAGTGTCAAAGATTTTACAGTGCTTAGTAACTTCACTTACAGACCTTTCACATGGTTTTGTTTTTTTTCTTTCTTCCTGTGACTCTTATTTCCCCTCAGGCTCGGGTATTCCAGAGCTGAAAACCATACTCCGAGGTGTTGTGCTGAAGGAGTATTTGACACTCAAGGCATTTATTGCGAAGGTGGTGGGACTCACTGCTGGCCTGGGCAGTGGTATGCCGGTTGGCAAAGAGGTGAGACACATTTGATTTTACAGTCTCGTGTAGCATACACAGGGGCCTCAATTTTCCATTTTCATGATACAAAATGCACTGTGATTTGGTGACTATGTGTGCTAGTTAAAGTCACCTAAACTGGCCTCAGCTCCATCTGGTACTAAACTTTAAACTGTGCTATTTTCATGCATTAGGGTCCCTTTGTCCACATAGCCAGTATCTGTGCAGCTGTGCTCAGCAGGTTTATGTCTTTCTTCTCTGGAGTCTATCAGGTAAGCAGAAGTGTATGGAGATCCTGCGATGCACATTCGGCTTCTTCATTCATGAAGTGTTGAATGCTCATTTATCATCCAGGAACAGAGCAGCTTTTTTCATTATTATGCATTTTTTTGAGGACAGCACTGATATATCATCCAGGGCATTTATATTACCAAGAATTATTTCCCATCTTCCTCCACCTGTGTCTGCTTCCCTCTCTGTGTCAGTAGAGCCCATACTGTTATACAGACATCCTCACAGTGGGCTGTGCTGTCGGGGTGGGATGCTGTTTCGGAACCCCTCTTGGAGGTAAAGTTTGTAGAGAAATGGCTTTTTGCTTGTTTTTTTTTTTTAATTATTCTTTCTTGAAAAAGATTTATGTTTGTTTTCCAGTAAAGTGTCCGAATGGAAGTTATAGATCTGACAAAAATGTGGTATGCAGTCAGGTTTGTGCTTAAACCAAGAATAAACATTTGGGTTTTAAAAAATATATATACATATTAGATGTACACTACAATTAAAAAGTTTGGGTGCAGTTTATATTTATTTTAAAGGGGTCATATGACAAGTTTTCTTTCTCTTTGGAGAGATTAGATCCCTGAAGCTGAGCTGATCCCATCAGACGCTTGAGGTGTTCGACCAATCACAGTGCACTGGATAGCTGGCCAATCAGAGCACACCTCGCTTTTTAGAACGATGAGATTTGTACAAATCGAGCCGTTTGAGGAGGCGGAGCTTAGAGGAGAAACAATAATGTACAGTGTGTGGAAAATGATGCGTTTTTTACACTTTAAACCACATAAACACATTACATTACACCAAATACACAAAATAATGTGCATTTTAGAACATCATATGACCCCTTTAAAATATATAAACCAGAAAAAATCCAAACCACTGTATTTCTACATCAATAATTTTGAGAAATGTTACTTGAGCACCAAATCAGCATGATTTCAGACACTGAAGACTGGAGAACTTTACCATCACAGGAATTCTATATTCTAAAATCTATTAAATTAGTAAAGTATTATTATAAATAATTTCAAAATTCATTTTGTTTTAATTTGTTTATCATCTCATTTGATGGATTTAGAAAGTTGAAGATTTCTGAATGTTTCTGTGATTCCTCAGGTGTTTTGTTCAGCATTGAAGTCACATCCACTTATTTTGCTGTGAGAAACTACTGGAGGGGCTACTTTGCTGCAACTTTCAGTGCTTTTATTTTCAGAGTGCTGTCTGTGTTTAATAAGGATGCAGGTGAGATATTAAATCATACGCACATGACTCACAGACCATTTGTTCATATATTTAGTTAAATGCAGCTTGTATTGATGGTTTGGACCCTGCCAATGTCAAAACTGAAATAAAAAAGAAAAGATGACTCATATACTACCCTTTATCATTTCATGTCTGTTGTTTCAGTTACCATCACTGCTCTATTCCGCACCAACTTCCGCATGGATTTTCCTTTTGACCTGCAGGAGCTCCCGGCGTTCGCCATTATTGGGTGAGAGCGTGGGGCGAGAGCGTGCCGTTCGTGGTGAGGGCACAATCCTGAAGCTGTGTGTGTGCCATCCTGTAACCCTTGACACACTCGCAGACCCGAGCACACAGCGCTGTAACTTACCCAAAGTGACCAGATGGTGGCGTTATATTTGATTTTTTGGGAAGGTCACGTTTCACTAACACATTAAATTAATAACTGTGCTCACGTTGATCAGAAACAATTCAGCAAAGAGCACAGCAATCTGCTTGCCTTATTATAAAACCGTGAATGGGATTTTTGTATTTGGATCACTGGAGTAATGTGACTCTTTTTGTCTTTGATTGCTTTCTTCCCACAGAATCTCTTGTGGGTTCCTTGGAGCTTTCTTTGTTTACCTGAACCGTCAAGTTGTTCTGTTCATGAGAAGACCGAACATTCTCACAAAATTCCTTACAAAACAGTAAGAGAACCTAATGCCAACAGATAATATATTACAAGTTTCAAGTTATTTTGTTGTAATCAAGTTTTATTTTTAATTTCACAAGTAAGATAATTACAGTATGTGTCACATTTTCTTTCTCAGCCGGCTGATTTTCCCTGCTGTTGTGACCTTAGTGGTTACGACACTGACATTCCCTCCAGGCTTTGGGCAGTTCATGGCTGGAGAGGTCAGATTATACATATTTTATAATAATTTTTATAAAACAATATTTTCTACATTTTCACAGCCTAAAAAAATATATACGCAGGATCCTACTTTAAAGCATAGGTTTAAACCACGGGGTCCTAGACTGAGCTTCAGATGATTGTTAAGATAAAAGACGGGTTGACAGTGTAATGAACCGTGAAGAGACATTTATACAGGTGATGATGACTGAATTATTGAACCTAACTAGCAACAGCTGTGGAAGAGAGGTGCATTCTGGGGAATGGAGTCCAGGTATGAAAAGAGACACAAAAACACAGAGTTCATCGGGAGCTGGAGTGCCATCAACAGTCTCTGGCTGGCAGCTCCAGCTTGGCGTGACATAGCCCCCCCTCTAAGGAGCGAATCCAGACACTCCAGACGTAGGAGCCGGCAGGAATGACCTCCAGGGCGAGACGGACGGCGGAGAAGTCCACCTGGGTGGGACAGGTGGGGGTGACATCCTCCAGGTCGGGGCAGACGAGTGTAGAGTCCTGTGGGGAAATGTAGACAAAGACCAAGACAAAGATCTCCAGGTCTGAACAGTCCATAATAATGCCCTCCTGGGCCGATCTGGAGCAGACGACTGTAGTACCCTCCGAGGCAGACCCATCAGCGGCGACGCCCTCCTGGATCGAACCATCAGCGAAGATGCTCTCCTGGGTGGCGCTGACGGTTGGGATGCCCTCTGGAGTTGACCAGGAAGTGAGGACGCCAACCGGGGGAGAGCAGTTGCGGTGACAACCACTTGGGGGGACCTGATGGTGGGAACGCCTTCCAGGGCGGGGCAGATGGCGGAGTGGCCCACCTGGGCTCACCAGTCAGCGGGGACGACCTCCAGGGCCAAGCAGGCTGTGACAGCACTCTCTTGAGCTGAACAGATAGACAGTACGCCCTCGGGGACAACACAGACAGTGAACACGCCCTTCGAGACCAACTAGACTGTGAATGTACCCTTCGAGGCCAGACAGACAATGAATACGCCCTCTTGGATCGAACTGTTAGAGAGAGAGCCTCTCTAAACAGGGCTAACCATGACAACGCCCTCTCAACCTGACCGAACAGCCTCTGGCGGACCCAATGGGATCTCTGAGCCGCACACGGGCACCGGTAGCTCGGGCCACCATGGATTCAGATCGCAGACAGGGTCTAGAGGCCCCCATGGTTCTGGATCACTGACCGAATCTGGCGGATCCGGCCACCATGGTTCCGGATCACAGACCAGGTCTGGCGGTTGTGAAACCTGTAACATGCGGGCTATGTACCGTGAGGACCTCCTGCAGCTCGACTGGCTGTGTGACCGGAACAGACTTTCTTGAACACGGCCCCTCGTGGCTCGTCAGGCTGTGTGACTTGGACCGACTGGACATCATACAGCACTCCTGGCTGTATAACTGGGACTGACAGAGCTTGAAACAGCCTCTCTGGCTGTAGGACTAGGACCCGTTATTTTCGGGTTAGGGACCGCAGGGACTGATGGCAGCTCACTTGGCTGCATCACCGGAATCGACTGGGTGTTGAACCGCTCTCCTGATTTCAATAAATTCCTCGCGAGTGCAGAGGATGTAAAACAGCGGAGCCTTTAGATGGCGTTGGCGCCTGCGTTGGTGGATCTGGCACCACGGATTCGGCCTTCATTTTCAGCTCGAACGGCACACCCCGAATGGCATAGCGAGTGCCAGCCCACGGGTTCCTCTTCTCAAAAGCGACACGGCACTCGTTCCTCGTAGAGCGGCGGGTCCGTACATCCTCCTCTACTTCTTCCACGGTGAAGGATGACCCACAAAACTCAATAAGTCAATAAGACATAGTCAATAAAGGCCAGTTGGGGGCCTCTGCAGGCAAATTGCACAGCAATTCTCGATCTAGTACAGATAGAAAATATCCCTTGATCGTTTGAGAGCAGTCGCACAAAATCGTCTGCGAAAGCCTTGAGGACGAAACACTTTATTTTCATTGGCCAGATTATGTGATTTACAAGCACGATGTGTGCTGCTGTCACGTTTTATGTCTGTTGAGTTCTGTTTAAGTCTGTGTTTTGGTATTCTTAGTTTAGTTTAGTTTTCATTGTGTTAGTTTCAGTTTATGTCTTCCTGTCTCCCTTCCTGTGTGCCCATATATGGTCTTTCCTGTGTTATGTGATTATTAGTTAATTCCCTTCCACTTGTGTTTCCCCAGCTGTGCCCTGTCAAGTGATTAGTGTTCAGTGTTTAAAACCCCTGTCCTTTTTAGTTTGAGTTTGTCAGTCAATGTAAGTGTTACGCGCATGTGTTTGGTGTCATTTCTGTTTTTGTAACGATCTTTGGACTCATAATTAAAAGGAATTATATGTTTATGGAACTCCACATCTCCGGCGCTTTCTATCACCCGCACCAGATGTGACAGCTGCATGTTTTTTTTTTGTTTTTTTTTTAAAGTTCCTGTATGTAATCAATCTTTATATGGAATATCTTATATTCAAACAAAACATTAATGATGGAAATGAAGATTAGGTGATATGGTAAATACATATTCGCATTGTATAAGAGTAAAAAACTGGTCGACCAGAGGCTGTTTTTTTAATTATTTCATGATGATCGTGACTTAGTTCTGTCGTTTTACACGTGGTGTTGCATCTCTGCATTCGTGATTGGAGAAACAACAAAAAAAAGAGTTTTAAAAACTAAACATTTTCATTATAGCATGTATTTTTGTGTAGAATGGTGGGAATTTGAGTCACAAAGGTTGAGAACCACTGCTTTAACATTTACGTTTTTCATCTTTCATTCTGACAATCGTAAAATAATGGTTGATTTTTGTAACAATTGAATGTCTTTTAGTTATGTTTAAATGTGAATTTGACTGCTATCCCGCAGCTGATGCCCAGGGAGTGCATCAACTCTCTGTTTGATAACTTCACCTGGACTAAAATATGGGGTTCCTCTCTTCCTCCTGGACTCGGTCGCTCTGCTGTGTGGTTTCACCCAGATGTCAGCATCTTTGTGATCCTTATTCTCTTCTTTATCATGAAGGTTGGTCCTGTGGAATATCTTGGTCACCTAGATCTCTATCAAGTAATTTTAACTTTAAAACACGAAGAAAGCACCATGCATTGAGAGTTTTAGTTATCATGTGTAGTTGTCTAAATGGCTTCAATAAAACCTTTTTGTTCCACAGTCATCCTGTCTCTCCATCTGTCATGTCTAAAGCTGCTGAAGCAATGATTTTCTTATGAGTTAGGCTCATACAGGTTGTGCTGACAGATTTTAGAATTAAGCCAATCGTGTGAAAACATTATTATTCATCTCACAGTTCTGGATGTCTGCAGTTTCCACCACAATGCCCATCCCTTCTGGAGCTTTCATGCCTGTCTTTGTATTGGGTAGGTCATTGCTATGATTCATTTACTGGTGGTTGTCATTTAGGGATATTTTCTTTTTATTCAAGAATCCCTTTTTTCAAAATCATGTTGTCATGCTGGGATTAGAGATCTATTTCAGATTAAATTCAGATTGTTCTCAGGCTGCTGCTTAGAACTAATTTATATATATTACCAATGAGCCATGCACATAAAATGTTTTTTCTTTATATATGAATTTATTTTACTTTATGCAGCTAAACATGCAGATTCAGTTATTAGACTGACAGAACTTCTATTTTAGTTTTTATTTTAAAGTTTTGTTTGATTTTTAATGCAGTAGTTTCTAAAATATGTTACTTTTTTACTTTCATACATTTACATTTATTTACATTTATTCATTTAGCAGAGGCTTTTATCCAAAGCGACTTACAGGTGGGGAAAACAGCAAGCAATTTGTCCTAAAGAGGCAAAAGCAACTTAGGAAGTGCTCATAATACCGTATAGCAGGCAATGTTTAGATAAGTGCAGGCTAGAAAGGGAAAGAAAGGATAGGGTTAAGAGGTATTTTTTTTTCTTTCATAGAAGCGCTTTATTTTATTCTATTCTAATCTGTTTTCCACAGGTGCTGCCTTCGGTCGTTTAGTGGGTGAGATCATGGCGACTCTCTTTCCTCACGGTATCCTGTTTGATGGAATACTATACCGCATCATCCCTGGAGGGTACGCTGTCATTGGTCAGTCATCCTTTTCTCCTCTTCCGATCCACCACTGTTTGCTCATACTGTGCTGATGATGTCACTTCCTGTTCCTATCCTTCCTCCTCTTAATCTCTGATCTTCCGCTGCATGCGTCCATACTCTCTCCGTCCGTTCATTATTTCATTCCTTACAGCCCTCCATCTTTCCTTCCTGTTACTCTATTGGTCTGTCCCTGTCCCTCAAGGTGCGGCGGCGCTGACGGGAGCCGTCACTCACACAGTTTCTACCGCAGTGATCTGCTTCGAGCTGACCGGTCAGATCTCTCACATCCTTCCCATGATGGTCGCCGTCATCCTGGCCAACATGGTCGCGCAGGGTCTGCAGCCGTCGCTGTACGACTCCATCATCCAGGTCAAGAAGCTGCCCTATCTCCCAGAGCTGGGCTTCGGTCACATAAGGTGGGCAGACATGGCATGCTGACAGCACCTCAGAGTCCTTGTGATTCATTAGTAGCGGGAGCTATTGGTAAATACACTTGTCAACGAGGGGCAGCAACATGAAGCTTTGGCACCCTTCCAGCTAACACATTAGATCTGAGCTATTCATTACCTCTTCATCAGGGGTGCGCTCTGGGTCTTAATCTGCCCTTTTGTGGTCATCAGGTGGTGCCCAAACATGTTACCAAAATTAGCCACAATGGACCCCGCCTCAGGATTTTAGCCATTCTTTCAAGGGTTTGTCAATATGCTTAAAGGGTTAGTTCAGCCCAAAATAAAAATACTGTCATTAATTCCTCACCCTTGTGTCGTTCCAAACCCATAAGACCTTTGTTCATCTTCAGAACACAGATGAAGATATTACTGATAATATCAGAGCTATCTAGTTATATTTAAGACATTATAAGTCATGAAGAAATTGTTATATTGAAAAAAAAAAGGAAGCTGAATGAAAAAATATGATTTTAAATGCAAAAAGTATGTAATTTAGTTAACTAAAACCAAAATCATAATGGGATTACTTCTAATAAATGTTGGCTAGTTAGATGCCAGCTTTTTTCCAAGGTCTTTTAATTGATCTTGATGTAGTTAAATCTTCTTTATTCCATAGCCGGCGTTTGGAGAGGTGGTCGACCTCGTAGCCAATGCGCTGCTGTTGGTGCCGCTGGATTTCGTGCTTCATTCACCAAACGCTTCCATGCTAGTCGATCAGTTGCAACTGTTCTTGCTCCAGTTGTTGAAAGTCACAGGTTCCTTAGATCGTTCCCTATGTGTTTCAACCATGTCATCTTCGGTGCTCGTTGTTGTATACTCCAATTGCAAGGGCGTTTTTTCCATAGGAGTTTATGTGGTAGTCGATTGTTGTCCATCCAACAGACATGGCCGAACCATCTTAATCTACGTTTTTGAATTTCCTCCATGATCGGTGCCTGTTGTCGCATCTTTCTCTGATGTTCTCGTTTCTGAGGCGGTCGTGGAGTGAGACACGGAGAATCTGTCTCAAGCATTGCATTTGGAAGGCCTCGAGCTTGTTAAGGTCCGGCTTGAGCAACGTCCATGTTTCCGATCCATAGAGAAGAAATGGGCCAATCAGAGTCCGATATAGGTGTATTTTGGTTTTGAAGGTATATAGTTGCTTGGCCAATCCGGCTGTAGACTTTGGCTGTCTTCTCTGTGATCAATGAGCCCAAGTACTTAAACTGTGATACCTGCTCAACTCGAGTTTCATCCAGGTAAACTCTTGCTTCCGATCCATCAGTTGTAAGTACTTTGGTCTAATCCACGTTGATTCTCAATCCGTAGGACTGTGCAATGCGGGAAATGTCATATAATGAGTCCGTTGCTTCAGTATCTGTGTATGTGAAAATGGCACTGTCAGCGGCGAACATCAGATCGGTTAAGAAGTTTGTATCATCACATTGAACTCTGCGTCACCCATCGAATGCCTTCCGCATAATCGTGTCGATCACAATGTTGAAAAAAAGCGGCGTTTGGATCCTTTTTGGATCGGAAATCCTCAGACATGTCATTTCGGATACGGACACTGCTGGTTGAGCCATCATACAATGCTTGAAGAAGATGGATGATTTTCAGCGGCACATGTTCAATCTCCAGGGCTCTCCACAAACTGGTCCAATCAATGCAATCGAAGGCAGATTTAAAGTCGATAAAGACGATGACAGTTTGTTCACCGCATCGAATTCTTTCCTCCGGCTTGGATCATCTCGGCGGTTACTTGATCTCCTCCTGGTGCTTTACCATTTCTCAGGGATTTTATTGCCATCCTCACTTCGTTGATTGTTGGTTGGGTATCAGGAAACTGATTGATCGGCTGCTCGATGATTGGCGGTTCAGGTGCCGGGCCTTGTGGTGGATCGTGGTTGTACAGCTGTTGAAAGAATTTGCTCCACCGCTGCAGGCGCTCATTCGGAGAGGTCACAAAAGTTCTCTCTGATTTTTTTGATGTTATCGTTTGCTGATGTAGTTTTGCCGCCTAACCATCGGATTGTCTGGTACAGCGTCTGGTACATGCCTTGATGCTGCTTCTTCCAAGTCAGCTGCTTGAAATCAACATGTTTTATTTGTTTTCGCTGGTCGATAAGGTCGAGACAGTCATCCGAAATCCATTTCTGTGTTCGTCGACGGTTGGGTGGACACAACTCCTTTGCGCACTCCACAATGGACTCCGAGTTGTTTTTCTTCTGCCTCGATATCGTCCAATATTGTGAATGCTGCAGATCTGGTGTTAACCAAAACATAGTCCAACACCGCTGTGTCATTGCCGGATGGATTTCGCTACACGAGTTGATGTAAATATGAAATATGCTGTTGACACTGCAAATGATAAAAGGCGTAATCCATTGTCGTTGATTTCTCCATGTCCGAATTTGCCCATCGTCGATTCCCTTCCAGTTCGATCTGCACCTGTACGGGCATTAAAATCTCCCACAACTATGATTAATTCAGTTGGGGTATCGCATCCAGTGTGTGTTGGAGCTGATCGTAGAATTCGTCCTTTTTTGTGTCCGGGCTAGTCTCGGTTGGGGCATAGATGGATACGATACGGGTCTTGATTGTTACATTAATAGTGATAACCGCCAGACGCTCAGATATCGGTTGGAATGCAATAACACTAAAATATGTTTAAAAGTATCAATATAAAAAAAAATCACTATAAATTGAGTTTAGAAATTAATATAATATTAGAATGAACAGTATATGGTTATTACAGAAAATGGGATAACTTAAAATAAATGATTTCACTTCAGATAATTTCCGAGGTCTTTTAATTGATCTTGATGTACTAAAATAATTTCAAATTGAAATGAAAAAAATCTATATAGACTATAAATGACTAAAACTAAAAGTAGCGTGCAAGCGGAAGATATATTTAAATATATACTAACAAAATTGCACTGAAAAAGCACTGGTACAGTATGATAACATTCTTCTTTTTGAGGCTGTTATTAGGACTAATATGGTTTGTGTCATTGTGTTACCAAAGCAGCCAATGCATTTGATAAAATATGCCACGCTTTCTGTTTCCTGCAGCCAGTATAATATCTTTGTGGAGGACATCATGGTGAGGAAAGTCAAGTTTGTATGTTCCCAGTCTACATACAGAGAAGTTCTGCATCTGCTGGACTCCACTTCTTTAAAAACCTTCCCGCTGGTCGACTCCAAAGGTAATGTCTAGACTATTTCTTCAGTCTAATTACATTTCCCATTACGACATTTTTCTAGCTGCATGCAGTCTGTCAGGGTGAGCTATGAGTTTTTATTTTCTTTCACTCAAACAGTCCAAAGCTCTGTCCTAACCAGCTCTCCACCTCACCTTGTTCTCTTAGCAACACAAACTTGTTTCTTTGTCGAGTTAGAGATCAGTCAGGTCCAGCATGAGGTCTGTCTCTAGAACGTGATAATACTCATCTATAACTCACTTCACCTTCAACAGAATCTATGATTCTATTGGGCAGCATTGAGAGGTCAGAGCTTCTCGCCCTCTGTGATTGGTGGCTGTCAGCAGAGAGGCGGATCCTGACACAAGGACAGAGCTCACAGGGTCAAGTGCCTTGTGCCAGAATCAGCTGGGAATCCTTCGCTTTTGTTGATGAAGATGAAGAGGAGCATGAAGAAGAGAAGGTCTGTCGTTCTATCTATCATTTCTTTCTTGAATCCCGTCTGTCCATCCACCCATTAAAACACAAGAAGGGTTAAGAAATCAGTTGTCTGTGAATGTTTAGACGACACCAGTTCAAGAGGAAAGAAACGGTCCCCTGCCTCCACCCAAACCTTCAGAGCCGTCCAGCAATCACACGTCTCCCGGTGAGAAACACTCGTCAGAAACCTTAATGAACTTCAGACAAGCACTTCTATTGAACACCTTCTCTTTCTCCACCTCTTCTTGTCTAGTTAAGGGTCCTTCCCTGTCTTTCGGGAGAGTTTTACGTAACTTATTTTCATCCTCTTCAGAACCACACACAGAAGGTCAGCCGCAGGTACGTTGTTTGTGTCTCTAAGAAAACCAGCGTGTGTCTGTTATCAAACGCAGAGACGGTCTCTGTAGTCAAGACGACGATATTCACACAAGAGAAGAATTACTCTCTGCGTGCATGACATTTTAATTTTAAGTCGATAAAAAGAGAAGAGGCGATGTATGGTCTGCGTTAATCAGTGTTTTTCAAGGGCATGTGCGGTTAATGGGAAGTGAATGGTCTTCCACAGAATGTGTCAATATGCAAATAATCTTTCTAATCTTTGAATACTTGGTACAAATGCACCATGTCATTTATAATCTAATTATTTTGCCATTTTTCTCACACTAGGAGCCTTATCCTCCACCTTTAACTGACACAATGACACCAGAACAGGTACTATTAGCGTTCGAGTAGATGTTGAAGCATGAAAGATAATTGCATTAATGTAGGTTCTGGATATTGTTAGATGTTTTAATTCTGCAGAAGAGTTGCTTTACATGGTTTTGATTGGGTGACGTAGATCAAAGCCTGGGAGGAGACAGAGATGGACAAACCTCTGGACATCGATCAGATCAGAATAGATCCCTCGCCCTTCCAGCTGGTTGAGAGAACATCACTGCACAAGGTGAGATGTTGCAGAATTCATCAGTTATGAAACCGTTCTACAGAAGATAATAGTGTTGTTATTATTATTCAGTTCATTTGTAGCAGTACCCAACAATACACTGCATGAGTCAAAATTATCGGTTTTTCTTTTATGCCAAAAATCATTAGAACATACAGTGAAGATCATGTTCCATGAAGACATTTTGTAAATGTTCAACAGGAAATATATAAAAACTTTCAAATAGTTGTATCTCAGATAAATATTTTTCTGTTCTAACAAGCCCTGCAGCTTTCAGATGATGAAGAAATCTCAGTCTCAGAAGAATTGACACTTATGGAATTTAGCACAAAAAACCCCCAAATAAATAAGATGTGGAAAAATAATTTCCAGCCCTCATTCTCAGCCTGACCCTGATCTCTGTCTGTCGTTACTAGACACGCCTCTAACTGCTGCTGATTGGCTACAAGTGTGTTTGGGACACTGGGTTCAAAAATGTTTTGTTGATTAGTGCACCTTTAAGCATATAAAGATTCTTTGTTGCAAAAGATCAAGGAAAATGTGTTTTTTCATCATGATGTTACAAGTCGAGTCAAGTGACTTTTATTTCTGTAGCTCTTTTAACAAAAGCACTGATGGTAATGAATAATGACCAGATTAAACTTTATTTATCAAATGCAGAGACGGTCTCTGTAGTCAAGACGACGATAATCACTAGAAATCAGGTGTCCCCAACTAAGCAAGCCAGAGGAGAACCAGAACCCCATCCATGAGAGAATGGGGAAAAAAAACCTTGGGAGAACCAGGCTACCAAATCTCAAAATGAATATCTGTTTGTCATATTGTACATTGTTGTAATCCCTAAAATCACTTCAATTCAATCTAATATTTTCACTTTTAATAAAAAAAACATATGTATTTGATTTTAATTCACTTTATCAGCCAAAATTCCATCGATGCATTTCTATTTAGTGATTTACAAACGTTATCAGCCAACCCCCTTTAACCTAAAATATGGAGATTTTAACTTAATATTTGGATAATTCAACACATTTGCATATATATATATATATATATATATTTTTATAAAAATATATACATTTATTTTTATATATAATATATTTTTGACAAACGTTTTATTATTTTTTTTATTGTAGTTATTTAAATTCAACATTGATTTAGTAATTATTAGCTTTCAATGGCCTCACAAACTTCAGTTAGTAAAAGTCGTCTTATTCTGATGAATGTGTGTTGATGATTTTCCCTCCAGACTCACACGCTGTTCTCTCTGCTGGGTCTCAGTCATGCCTATGTAACCAATACTGGGAAACTAGTAGGAGTCGTGGCACTGAAGGAGGTAGCTCATCCATCCATCCGTACTTCAGTCTTCTTTTCCAGACTGTCTAACCCTGATTTCTTCTTCTGCCTCAGCTGCAAAAAGCCATCGAGGGCTCCACACGCAGCGGCGTACGCTTGCGCCCTCCTCTGGCCAGTTTCCGTGACACGATTCGGAAAGCTTCGAAGCGCCCCCAGACCTCCTCGCCTCCGGCGTCCCCCAGCTCCACCACGGCTCCGTCCTCGCCTCTGTCGGCCCCCGTGGCCCCTCACTCCCCCGGCCCGGGGCCCCCGGAGCAGCAGCTGAAGGAGATGGAGGTGTGGCTCGAGGGCGTGAGGCAGGAGGTGATCGTGGAGAACAGCAGCAGCAGCGGGACAGGAAGCAGTGACAGTGAGACAGGAAGTCCCGACAGCAGCCCAACCCTCCCGCCCTCGTCTCCTCCCCCCCCCATCCCTCTCGCCACCCTGCAGCCCGTCCCGGAGAACAAGGAGGGTGAAGAGGACGAGGACCCTCTCTAGAACAAGTAACCTCTGTGTTTGTTTTATTGAAGGTGTGATCGCTGTACTTTTCTTCACGTTTATTTTTATATAACAAAAACATGTTTTTTATTCATGTGCTTAAAAATGACTTTTCATAAATCTCACACAGTTTGTTCTCCTGCTCTCTTTTCTTTCTCTTTCCTCTCTTATCTTTTCCTACATTTATGTAAATACTTTTCATTCGCTTTTTTATTTCTTGGTCTTATTCTTTTTTCCACTTTTAAAAATTTACAGAATAATTTAGAGGAAGAAGAAAAATAAGAAGACGTCTTATTTCTGCTCTTCTTCTAGAATTGCCTGTAAATTGTATTACATCTTTTCTTCCTCTTTTTCTACTTAAACCTGCCCTGTTTGTTTCTCTTTCCTCTGTAAATAAATCTCATCTCTTCCACCTGCTCTTCCTCCTTTTTTCCTTTTCCTTTTAGATCAGTATAAACTGCTCCAGTAGGAATATGTACTTTTATCCTCCTCAGTAACACGTTGAATACTTAGTTTCGTTGAGTAACTCTGTAACAGAAATGGGGATTCTTCAGACGTGAAGCGATTGGGTTAAAAGCGTTACTGAAAGGATGTTGAAGCAGGTTTACAGGACAAGTCTCCGTGCACATGGGTCATTTCACATAAAGCCTTTATTAAAGGTTGTTTTGATCCATTTTACGTTATAAAATATAAAACATCAACTTCCAGCAAGGATTATTTGCACTGCCTTGTGAAGGAGTCGTCGTACATATCTTACGTAGGTCCTGGCCAGCAGGGGGCAGATTGTACGTATTCTCCTTCTGCCCTTTTCTATTTATATATTTTCCAGCAATTATAAATTCAGGGTGTGAGCACTGTCCTTTCCTAACACACCCGCCTTCATCGATCCATCTGTTCTTCTGATATCTCTCTCTCAGGTGTCTCTCATGTCTTTAATCCATGATCTGCTGCCTTCTTTTAAATATTGCTGTAATATTTGTGATTTAATATCTGTTCAGTCTGTGAGCCATAACTTCATTTGTTTGTATTTGTCATATTTATTCATTAATTTATTAATTTATCCCTTCTTGGCGTGAGCAGATATCGAGAGGAAAATGCCATTGTTTTTGTCTCGTATCTTCCAGAAATGAATAACAATTCAATAAACAGAGATTTGTTTGAATGAAAGAAACGTTTATCGCACATGCTTTTTTAGATCAGTCAGCGATGTGGAATGATAAATGCTTCATTATTATGTTTTAATCATTGTGTAAAATAGTGATTCGGTCTGACAGTAAGAGCGTATATTCATGAATTAACAAAGACAGACCTTCACAATAAGGATTTTATTTACAGCACGAATGCACATGATTTGGATGAAGTTACAGGATGACATCGAATGGAGCTGAAGAAACTGCAAGATGGCTGTACCTAGCTTTATTTTGTATTCCTCAATCATCTCGTTCCATTCTGCACGAGATGCATCATATTTCACAGAATATGACCTTGTGACATCACTGCTGTCAGATATTAACAGTGCCTTCTTTTGGACGTGTCTGCCCCTGAAGATGCTGCGTCTACTTCCCCATCACGAGAGATCGTCCACTAAGATCTGTGAAACGCTAGTCCTACGATGTTTGAAATATCACAAAGAATGATGACTCGCAGGCCTCGTGAGTATAGAAAAATAAATGTTGCCTCAGCATTGCATAACGGCATCAATCCAAACTCTCCAAATCATCAAAGAATATAAATCGGTGCTAAACCGAGCTCTAAATCAGTGTTGATGCTGCCACATCCATTTTTCTGTCTTTTGGAACAAGTTACTTCTTTCTGCAGCGGGTGTTTCAATTACAGCTTCATAAAGCGCTAGTACAATGATGATCTTTAACTCAAACCGTTGCAGTCTGTCAGTCATATAACAGAAGTCCAAAAGACACACACAGACCAAAGCAAATAGAAACCCTGCGGCTCGTGACGATACATCGAGGTGTTAGGACACCAAACCATCGGTCTGTGCAAACAACGTCCGGCGCGTGACGCTGACACACAGATGTACTCACACTTACGGATCACGGCCCATAGAAACTAGCGAGGCATCTGTGCGTATATATCTATGTTACTGGGTCTCACACACACTCTCTTACACACTGGATGGACAAATTATAATACAAATACTGTTGAGTTTTTTGCAGAGGCCGATGGTTTGGTGTCTTAACACCTCCATGTATCGCCACGAGCCGCAGGGTTTCATTTGGTTTCGTCTGTGTTTGTGTTTTTTTGGTTTTGTACCGTTTGGTCCCTACTGACTTCCATTATATGGCTGACGGACTGCAACGGCTTGGGTTAAAATCTCTGTTTGTGTTCTACTGAAGAGAAACAGTCATCTACATCTCTGATAAACATCACATTTACATTTTCAGGTGAACTATCCCTTTAAATAATTAGTGGAAAGCCTGCAAGCATTAACCAGAAAAGCACCTTCTCTTCACTTCCTTCCACAGTCGTATGGTCTGTCGTGACATAAAACACACTGTGACCGAACACATCAACCTGCCCATTACCACGTGATTTTACTGAGGTAATGAGAGGTGATCTCTTAGCGTTACGTCAGCTACAGGGAAAGCTATAACGTAAAGAACATGGGAAATATGCATGACATAAATGGCTCCTACATATTCACCAAAAATGGACCCATGAGTTCCAGGATTCCCGTAGTCTCAACAGATTAAAAGTATCCAAAGTTTACTCCTCTTTTTGCACGAGGAGATTAATGGACCTTCCTGGAACGACGACGATGACTCTTCAGCTTTCCTTTTGTTGTTCAGTGCAAATCAATATTGAGCAGCTCAGCCAGGCAGATAAACACCGACATTGATGAGAAAAAAACCCAGACTGAACTGAGCTGTCGCTAAGAAGATAGGCAATACATTCGTTTATGTCCATAGTAGTGCATAAGTCTTAGTAACAATACAGTTAGGATGTTGAAAAGGGCAGCACTGTTTCCATTTGGGCAGTATTGTGCTTGGATATAATAAGAGCAAAAACATCTTTTCCAGGGTGTGTGTGTGTGTGTGTGTCAGAGGTACATAGGGGACACTTCACGCAAACGGCAAATTCGTAACGTTTTTTCAGAATATACCTTTAAAGACACATACATTCATACATTCATACTAACATACATACAGTACATGTTATATATACATACAAATACATATTGTTTCATTGGCTTTTAGTTTTATTACAAAAATCAATATATATTATTACTATGTGGATACTGTTAATTCAGTCACTTAAATACTCCCCCACCAAAAAAAACAAAAAACCGCATGCACTTTCTTTTGGTTGTGTTGATTTCTCAGTATTGCACTCTTCGTTTTCGTTCACAAGCGTCCTTGGACTCCAGCGCTCCCGCCATAAAACAGCAGCAGCAGTACGGCTTCCACGCTCTCCTGTGTTCAGTCTTTATATGCGCCCGGCGGGTTCTTTAGGCGTTTAATAACGAGTAAATCTGTTCCTGATGTGACAGTCTGTACACATCTGGGGTAAAAGGGCGTATACAAGAGCTTAACTGGTTGATTATTTCACACAGTTTTTTTGTTTTGTTTTTTGTTCCTCGCTCCATTCTTGATTTGAACTATCAGTTGGTTGCCATAACGACAACGGCCCCATCCTCCACCTCTTCTTCCTTCTCCTCCAGCGACTGGACGACGCAGGATGTGACCTCGTAGTGCTCAGCCACTGGCTCTGCTGGTGCTTGCCCTGGGCTCAGGCCCCTGGGAGGGGTGGAGTCCTCTCTTTGAGGCGGAGGGGTCAGGGCGGGAGTTACGGACGTCTGCTCGGGTTCTAGGGTGAGGGTTATATCATCCTCCTTGAGAAAGAGAGAAAAAAAATTTTGTTCTTCATCGAGCAACAGATTTGGAGAATTATAGCATTACATCACTTTTTCACCAAAGGATCCTATGCAGTGAATGGGTGCCGTCAGAATAAGGGTCCAAACGTCTGATCAAAAAATAGAAAGTAATCCGCACCAGCCCAGTCCATCAGTTCCTCTCTTGTGAAGTGAAACGTAATAATTCATCTTTAACACTGCAAAAAAAATACTTTTTGAGACTAGATAGTCTCTTTTTCCAGCCAAAATATCTACAATTCTTAAATCAAGAAGGATGTGTAAAAATTATTGTTGTTTCAGAAAAAACAAGCTAAAATAAAGGGAGTTTTTACTTGAAACAGGCAAACTAATCTTACTTTCTGTGTGAAATCAGATTATTGAGCTTACCCCGGTGACATTATTCTGCTTGTTGTAAGCAAAGAGTCACTTCATCTTGATTCGTTTTTTCTGAAAACAAGACAATAATATTTACACGTCTAGAGGAAGTTTTTGATAATTTGCCTGGAAACAAGACAAAAAAGTTTTGCAGTTTAAACGAATCGTTGATCTAAATACTGGTCCATAATCCATAATAATTCTTCTTCCAATGGTATCTGTTGTCTTCACATTAAAATCCACCAACATTTTTGTTTAGAACTGTTTTTACAGTGCTTGATCTGTACCTATTTCTCACTGAAGAAAGAATTCATTTGGATAATTAATATGTTATATATCTGTTATAAACACAGTTTACTGCTTCACAAGACATTCATTAATGGACGTGTGGACGTTTTTATCAGCTGTCTGGACATTCTGACGGCACCCATTCACTGCAGAGGATCCACTCGTAAGTGATGTAATGCGACATTTTTCCAAATTCTGATAAAGAAACAACCTCGTCTGAATCTCAAACGGTCAAAGAATGAGCACATTCTCACTGAACCGGTGTTGAAGGAAGCAGAAATAAAATATCCCACCCTGGCTTCCTCTTCCTCTTGCTGCTCCGGGATGCATTCGGTCTCCACAACAGAGTCCTCGCCGTACACTTCTGCCATTCCCATTTCAGCCATGGTCATGCCCATGTGTCCCATCATCTCCACCTGATGGGGCTCCACCTGAGCCGCCGCCCACAGGTCAGCCAGTCTCGGGTGAGTGGGCGGGCCCAGACTGTGAATAGTGCTGTTGGGCGTGGCTTGTAAGGAGTGGGAGGCGCTGTGCAGCCGATATTCCAAAGACTTCGAGAAGAAACATGGTAAGAATCAGTGAAACAGTATTTGAAAATCTGTACTGGACATCTTTAATTAGAGAATGAAATGCATTTCTAACAAACATTTCAAGCGACAATTTACTCAAAACATTTTAAACAATTGTTTAGTCCACCCACAGAAACGTAACACCTGAACTCCATCACACCTTTCAGTCATAGTGGATGCTGTTCTAAATACAGCAGGACCACCTGCAGCACCACCCTGTAGACGACACCTGGCTAAAAGAGGTCAAGTACTGGAGCTAAACACATCTCTGTAGTTCCGTGGCAGCGTGTCAGGCGGTGTGTTCTCTGACCTGTTGATACTGCAGGAGCTGCTGCTGCTGGTACTGCTGGTACTGTTGGAGCTGCTGTAGCTGGTTCTGCTGCTGCAGGGTCAGCTGCTGCTGTGGTAAATAGTGGCTGGAGCCATCATAACCCTCTCCTGAAGCCCCGCCCCCCATGATATAAGAGCCAGCAGCGGGAGAAGCCACACCCGAGGGCTCGTTGCTGATTGGCTCCCACGCGTCGGAGGAGGAGAGACAGTAAAGGCCTTGAGAGACATAGGTGTGAGGCCACACTTCTGCAGAGGAATGATGCAATGGCTGGTCTGAAGGACAGAGACACAGAAACAAAGACGAGACAGACCGAGACGAGGTCATAAGGTGAGCACTACGGTTCGGTACATTATCGTAGTTTCCATTGTTAGAACTTGTGAATGTTACCAAAATAGTTTACCATACCACTTTTGTGGTACCCTTCTGTAAGGGTTACCTAGCACAGGGTACCAAAAACCCGTGATTGGTCAATTCTGTGTGATACAACAGGATCCTGTTCACTTGTTCTGCTCTGCTTTAGTGCGAGTTTATTTCCATCAGAGTGTGCTAACACAACAAATATAACAGTGTGTATTTGATCATTTTATATTTTCACACAGTCGTTTTGCGTATGTGTCATTGTTTGTGGACTTGTGAAAGGCATGAAATGTAGTTTTCAGGCGAGAATATAGTTGTTTAAAACTTAGATCTGTGGTTTATTTATAAAGTTATCACCTATTTCAAAATTTGATATGCTGATATGCGATCACCGGGCACTCAGTGCTTCTGTATCGTTATTATACGTTATTGCTTTAAAACTGTTTATTATCATGCTTTTTCATCATTACAATTCTTATTATTTTGCCATAATCAGGCCAAAGAGATGCTTTTGGTTTTGTGTTATGCTTCAGCCTGGCTTCGACCCAGGGCTTTTATAAGCTCTGAACCTCAAAAAAAAACCGCTGTTCTGCGATTCTCCCCCATCACCTTCAGGCCTGCAGCTGTCACTGTGGCATCTCCGACACATCTCCACACAATAAATAAAGTGGTGGCAATGCACTCTAGACCTGTCAAATGGACTGGAAGGCACATCAGTCAAGGCAAGGTAAACAATATAAATCAAATCTGCAGAAACATCCAAGCCCTCTCATCAGTGAAGCGTAGATGTGCTGTTGAGACTCCTGTCTAAAGATGCGAAGAGCAGCTGAATATTCACAAGATTATGAGCTGCCAGTGAAATAATTATGCGAGGATGTGTTTAAGAAGTGTGTGCTTGTAATATGTGAGCTGTGGATTAACAAAATATTGTTCTATTCATCTAAAGTCAAACAAAATGAAAAGACTGAACTTTCGTGAAAATTCGCACCGCGTTAACCAATCAGGAGCTTGCTCTAGTAGTGACGTGATTACTAGCAAGCGGAGGCAGAATGCCGAAACTATGGAAGAGAAAATCATCATCTCTCTATGATACATCTTTGTACTTTCATAAAAACAGGAATAAAAAGGAAATACATAATAGATTCATTAAACCAGAGTTTGCCTATGAGATTACCAATTTAACCTCCTGTTTGACCACTACAGAGACATCAGGAGGCAGCGGCAGAATTACTAGCCGCGGTGAGGCAGCCCTCGGCGGATACATGAGCACTGAGCACCCGGTGTTCACATGGAGCTCACGGCTCCGAATTTGGAGAAGCAAACTTTAAAATAGGTGCTCTCTTTTTTTAATAAACTGCAGATTTGTGTTTTAAACAACAGTTGAAATACTCTTAAAACTGCATTTCATGACACAATAACAGAAATATTTAGAATTTTTTGCTATTTTCCCCTCCACCAATGCAGAGACTGGAGCCGTGAATGTCACGCACGAATGAAGCGAGTAAACTCAAAATGTTCACGCGTCTAACTATGCGTGAATAGAGCGATTTACTCAGCAATCCGCATCCGGTGTGAACACACCTTTAGACACAACATAACAGACATCACAAATCTCTCCAACAATGTTTTCATTCTGTTCTGGCATAAGGTGGATGTTTGTGACCCTCACCTCTGCTGGTTATGCTCTCCTGGTTAACCTCACTGAGATGAGCCATGCTGCCCTGGTTAGAGTCGGCACAGAAACTCTCTCCATCCATAGAGTTCCAGGCTAAGAGCGTGGCCTCAGAAATGGCAAACTGCTGCATAATGCCTGCAAAAAAGCAAGATAACAATAATGATAAATAAACATTTGATTCAATTTAAATTTCATTTTCTTTCTCTTTGGTGTGTTACAAGCAGTTAGAGAAGAGATATCCCTGGAGTTACAGAGACTAGTCTCAAAACCAAAGAGATATTCTTTATTAAAGTTATGTCTTGTCCACACCCTCCTAAACGACTCGTTTAAACACGCCTCCACCTTTCTCCGTCACAGAGTGGGTTTATTTCCA
>JAUYWG010000056.1:16381109-16391418 GCA_034779775.1 Enteromius afrohamiltoni
CAGTTATTTTAAATTGAAATAATATTTCACAATATTACAGTTTTTTTCTGGATTTTTAATCTAATAAATGCAGCCTTTATAAGCATAAGAAACATCTAAAAAAAAACATTAAACATCTTACTGTTCTAAAACTTTCGAACGGTAGTGTATTTTTTTTTTTTTTTTTACCTCCAGTCATGTCGCCCATATAGGTTAGTGAATATTCTGTCCTGGTCAGCTAGAGGTCCGAATTTGGTCTTCTTTGGTGTTTCCTAGGTTAAACACACACTGATTATAGCTCATTTCCATTGATGATCAATTATGCAGGCAGTAGATTTGAGTAAGTAGTCACCTGTTGAGCTGTGCTGCTGTTGTACCGTACCACTGTCATGGGGTTTGAAGGAGAGGCAGTGTTGACAGCTACAGTAGTGCGTGATGCACCAGACACAATCACAGCAACCGGGGCACGTGAAGCCCCACTGGTCAGAACCCGGCTAAGAACGGGGCAGCCAAGACAGGACAACATCTTGTCTGAAAGAGATGAAGGAACCAATGAGCATGAACTGTCCCCTCATAACCAAAGCTGGACCAAATGGTGCACTTTTTTAAAATAAAAATTCCAGTCTTAATGGCCTTTACTGTTATTGTCAACTAAAACAAACTATTAAAAAAATAATACAAGTGGTTTTGGTTTTTTTTGTATTAGAAATAAGACTACATTTTATAGTAACTATGGCATGAAAAACAAAAACTTAAATTGATATGAAAATTAGAAATGGTGCTTTACCAATTAAGTGAAATGTTATAAATACAAATAATAAAATACAAAAATACAAAAAAATTATCTTAATAAAATAATTTTAAGAAAAAAAAAATGCACTTAAAAAGGAGATTTTCATTTTTATTGTTGCATTAAATGTTTACATGTTTGTTAAGGACAAACCGACCAGAGGGTGGAATTAAAACACCCCCAAATAATAGTAGCATATAAAATTATTAGAAAACACAAACATTTAAGGTTCAACACTGTAACATAATCCATACAATAATTAAAAAGCCCACATAACGCATCACAACTTTACCTTCATATTTTAACGAAGGGAAGTTATGCAGGGCAACAGACGGGAAGTGTAGAACAGTTGAGCAGCATCAATAAACACACATCCATGTAGATCAAAGATGCCTTCGTATTATACATTATTACATAAACACACAAGTCAAACTCTCTGTGCAGCACAGATACTGTGCAGCAACGTTAAGTAAACCGGCTGAAAATGGACTCGTCCCGCAGTGACCTCCATATTAACGCTCATGACATTTGAGGGACTGCAGCATTGTACAACGTTAATGTTCGGATTTATTTACAAAAGGTATACGAGACCGTCAAAAAATGAGAAACTGTCAAAACCTTGAATAGCAAACAGATCAATCAAGTAAAGGCTCGAGCCGCTGCTTACCTTCGTGATCTCCCTGGATCAGCGTTATAAAATGTACAGCGGAAGAAATATAGTGACCGACCCGGATGTAATAAAAGCTTTGACCTGTATGTGTGGAGGCGCTGTTGCAAGTTGAAATCGTAGGTTAAAACATAAAGTCATGCCCTGAAGCCTTCAAACGGCCGTTTTAATTAATATGACAAATCAACATTCTTTTAAAAATATTGTAAATAATAAAAGACAAATTAAAATATCGCAACTTCTGATGGCACAACACTTTTTTGGTGATGAGGTTATCTGGCTTTGAATAGAACTAATAATTTTCCCAAATTCTCTGGATTGAATTTAACTATAATACAAGATCCTAAAAATAACAACCTCTACTGTATAATATTCCTGTTTAAAGTATGGTAAACTATTTTGGAATCAAAAATATTGATGTAATGTTCAAATACATTTTATAGACTACTGTTATCAAAAAAACAAAACAAAAAAAACAGGGACTTCAATAACGCATTCTACTAAGGTAAAAAGGTCTCTTAAAGGCAGCAAACTTAATTAAATAAAACATTCTCCATGTTAATATTGGATGGTGTTCATAATTTTATGATTTTAAACCAACTTTTAAAAATGTATTTGCTTTCGTTTTTAAAACTATTTTTTTCAATAATCTTCTTAAATAATAATTGCTTTTGCCAGTTATCTTATTTTTTTCTCCTTTAGCCTAGCAGGTATTTTACATGGAACAATAGAAATATCACTTATTATGAAAAGTCATTGTAAGTCATTTAAGCGCCTTAAAGGTGCAGTGACACACAATCTCTTTTGAACTAACATATAGGAAACTTTGCATAAGACATATGGAAATACATGAAAAAACCCTTTATAAACATTTTTGTTAACATTTCTTTTTTTCCTTAACCATAGATGGCCAAAAGTAAAATAAAAAAAAAAGAATTCAACATAAGATTACAGTATTCCCCTGCTTAACAAAGAAACATACTCGTTTCTCAAACAACATCCTTATTTAACCACAACAGTGCATAAATGCAGAATGACATCAAAACATGTGCATAATATTGCAACGTCCCCATGAAACAATTGAACATATGCTATATCACACTCCTATTATCACAGGATTGCATAAGAACTTGTTATGTGTATTACAGAGTATAGTGAAATCACAGGTACAGACAACCAACACAAATCCATCGAAGGACTCTTGTAACCTTTTAGACGATTTAGACTGTCTTGATTCTCGATTTCAGGAATCTGAAATCTCATAAGTTACACCAACACTGTCATCTTTTACCATTCTGCTCAAAATTTTGTATGGCCCCTTCCATTTAGGAGCCAGTTTATTCTGTTTTTAAGTTGGGTCATCCAAAAATACCAAGTCACCTGGCTTATGTGGGTGGAAAAATGTCTTTTTGTCGTATAGCTGTTTGTGATTTTTGTGGACCACACAGCAGCATCTTTGAAGGCATAGGACAGATGTGTGGTCACATCATGAGCATAGTCTTCCGGGGTGCCTGGTGTGCATGAAATGACAGCAGGACTACAGTTCAGAAGGATTTTCGCAGGTAGTCGTGGTTCTCTGCCATGTGCAAGAAAATAAGGAGAAAACCCAGTATTTGAATGAACACTAGAGTTCCACTTGAGGGAGATATTTGTCCCATTCACCCGCACTTTCACAAATGTACCTGGGCGATTTGGTCTTTCGACCATACCATTGCACTGTGCATGGTAGGGGGAGGTACAGGTTTTCTCAATGCCCAGTTGACTGCACAGATGCTTTATCAAATTGGACTCAAACTGTCTACCTTGGTCAGTATAGATTATCTCAGGGACTGCTGCTTAATGTAATCCTCAAAAATGCACTGTGTTACAGTTGTCGCACGCTGATCTTTCAGTGGGTATAAATTGACAAAATGGGTAAAATAATCCAATTTAGTAATAATCCAATAATCCAATCCATCACAACTAAAACATATCTATTGCCACACGAAGTAACAGGTAACTCAGTGATGTCAGCAGCAATTCTTTGGAATGGTCTTTCTGCATGAATCAACTGTAACAGGTCTCTTTCATGAGGTGTTGTAGTGCTGTCCTGTCACAGGACTGACAGGATAAACATTCAGCACAAAACTTTTGAATATCATGGGACATGTAAGGCCAAAAGTATGTTTTTCTGGCTCTCAACAAAGTACGCTCAGCACTCAAATGACCACTAAACTTTTCCCCATGAAAACACTTAAGAGCTGTTGGAATGAATATTTCAGGCAAGACTACTTGGTAATCAGGAGGGCTATGAGGAGATGATTTCACTCTGTGACACAAGATACCCCCTTGAACTGATCATTTGGGAAATTTATACCAGAGTTTCCTCAAAGTGGCAGGGGAATGATTTAGTCTGCCTAATGGGGGCCTTTGATTCAACACTTTCCAGTCCATGACAATACTAAGACAAAAGTCAGTTCAGCTCAGTTTTTCTGAGCTTGTAATTCAGGTTCCCCACCCCTGCTGTAAATGCAGCTACTGCAGCAGATATATTCATAGTGTTTGTAATAGTGGTGGGCCGTTATCGGCGTTAACGTGCTGCGTGCTAACTCTTATTGCGCAATAAAAAAATATTGCCGTTAATCTATTCACAAAGTTGGGTTGGGAGCTGGGTCTATACTACGCAAGATATTATGAAATTCACCTTGATAGTTTAGCTCGGATGTATACCTAGCTGAATTGCACTGTAGCCCTATTCGGACGGGACTAGTTTTCTAAACTACATATGGCACGGCACATGTGAACAGAATTTGCGCTGAAACACATGGAAGTTGCTTGTCAGTAAGTGCTTCCATCCATTGCGTTTTACTTTTGATATGTTTTTTATATACCGTTTGGAATGCATTTGTATTAGATGCATGAAACCTGCGCGATGACAGACTGTCACTGACAGTGACGTGCACTGTGTGTTTGTCCTGAAGCGGCTGTGGTTTAATGCACTTGCATTTTCAAATGCTTTAATACAAAATGAATGTGCACACCGTCAGTTATGTTTTCAGAGCAGAGCAAAACATATGATATATCGAAAGGGATCTGTGCATTAGTCTGGATACACAGCCTGTTAAAGCTGCCACTGTCTATGATCAAGCAGCAATAATGCAGAGGGGAAAAAAAACTTTTAAAAGTCAAAATTCTGTAAAAAAGTCTATTTCTGTAAACTTTCGTATACTCAAAGAGCACTTTTTAAAATAAGTAATAGTTTTAAAAGAGCCTGTTTATATAATTATAAAAAATGTAAATTTTGCACAAAATAAATTTGATTTAAAATGTAGCCATGTGTATTAATATTGAATGAGAATGTGATATTCTCCTGGTTTCACAGACAAGGATTAAGCTAGTCACAGACTAAAATGCATGTTTGAACTGCTTCTACTCAGAATATCTTGCTCTGACATATCTTACAATTTTGAAAAAAGATATTAATTAAATATAAATAATATTATTATTAAATATTATTATTAAATAAATAAATTAAATATATTAATTTCCTAATTTAACTAAGGCCTGGTCTTGGGCCATTGTGTTGATAATAATAATCTTATTGAATTTAATTGTCAAACCAAGATTCACAACCCTACTTTTAAGCTGGCAGTACTGACACACAGATATCCCAAATATAACAGGGGTTTAATTTTAGTTATTATTTAGGTAGCACATATATTCTGAATGCCTTTGGCAGAATGAGCAATTTAAAATAATCTATGCCCACCCCTAGTTTGTAATAATGTAGCCACCTTTTGTGAAATATCAGTTGAATTTCATTTTGGGTTGACTTCAAAATATTAAACAAATACCTTTATTTTATTTTGTTTATTTTAAAAACCTACATTTTTTATCACTAATTTGTCAATTATCTTAGCAAAGTTTTACATTCATAAGTCAATAATATTTTGAAACCCTTTCTAATATGATATTGCGAAATAAGAAGCTTTAAAACAAAAAATATATATTTTTTATAAATATGTTTATGTTCCTTTTATGTTTTATGATATTGTCATATATGCTTTATATTTGCCTTGTATGTAAAGGAATAAATAAATAAGGAATAAATAAATCTGATTCTTCATGGTCAAATAATTGAGTTGTATTATTCCACCCCAAGTATACACAAACCACTTTATTTGGTATGAAGTGTAGTTTTATTTAGTGTTTAGTATGAAAACAATTAAATAAAGAAAACTGTAATTTCCTGAAAATCATATTGAAACACTATGTATGCAGACTTATGTACAGTGCCTGTATACAACAGTTAGTAACATACTTTAAAAATATAGTGGCATATGGAACATCAAATGAACATTTATATTTAAAATCTCAGTTGTTTTTCCATAATACTCCTGAACTCTATAATATCACACATGATGTGGGGTAATATATCTATTTTTATTTCCAACCACAGAGAAGAGTAGAAAACAAAATAGAATTTGAAATGAATATATCAATCAAGCTTCTAAGTAAATATTTTCCTCAAAAGCACATGTGAAAATAACCTTCTCTCAAAGGGTTATTTTTGTCCTATAACCGATTATCACAGATAAGTAAGGGCTCAGGCCAAAAGGAAATGAGTTTAATCAGTGATTATGTGACTCATATTGTTTAATACTTTAATTTGAAGTTAAGCGGACAATGGACAGATGTCCCAGCTCATCCATGTCTTTCAGTTACCAGACATCTTTTCTTACAGTGCATGATTCTTAAGTGTTCAATGTTGATCTTGAAAGCGGATAGTATTCCGTATATTATTGTATTATAAAACAAGAAGTATTATTTTCAACTTTCAACTTTTTTTCATTGATTTACCTCAATTTGATTATCTACAATCAATGATACATCCAGAGACCTTCCACCAGCAGCACAGCAATAATAAAAGGATAAATGGATAAGTGCAACACTGTTATATGCTGGTGGTTTAAAATGAAAGAAATTTCAAAGATGTCAAAAATAAAGAGTTAAACGTGAGTTGTACTGAGTTAACATATTCAAACCGCCTTGGAGATATTTTGCTAAATGTAAAATTTACAGGAAGCAGTTCCTTGACTACTTGAAACTATAGGAGCTTAATAGGGTATGTGTTTTGTGCTATGTTCATTTAATTTTATTGTATCTTTACTTGTATTATAATCTATTATAGATAATAAATTTATATATATATATATATATATATATATATATTAGCTGCATACATATTGCTTTACACATTTAATAAAGGTCCCTGCTAAAATAATGGTTTCTGACTGAAATGAATTACAAGGATCCAGTATCTCAAGAGTATCTACAGGACTGCTATTGTTTTTTGTTATGTTCCTATTGATATTGCATTGTCAATTACTGCTTTGCATTGACTGCTATTGTTTTTTGTTATGTTCCTATTGATATTGCATTGTCAATTAAGAAAAAGAAAAAATATTTTAATCAGATAAATCACACCATACTGCAACTGTACATTAATGTCAATTATATGGACACTGTAACACCATGATTCTTTTTGTTTTTTTCATTCAGTCATCTTCAGTGACTCTCAGTCAAAGTTCCTCAGTCCCCATCATCCTCCACACTCTTTTGTGAATGCAGAAAGCCGTTTCCCTCCCGCTCCAGCCGGTCCACCGCTACGCTCTCAAATGCCCTCCTCATTAATGGATTCTCCTCTAAGACCTCATTAAAGCTGTCCACACTGAGGGAATAAAGTCTGCAGTATGTGTCCGCTCTGACGCTGGCTGTACGACGACCACGGGTCAGCAGACAGATCTCTAGAAAAGAACCAAGAAAGCAGCTCAAATCAGTTGCTAATTGTGTAATTATCTGGATTTCAGTTTTCAGTTGGTCTACTGCACAATAATATCTGTATACTGTATAAAGTTTTAATCTGGTAAAATCCATGAGAAATCATACTCACCGCCGAAGTAGCAGCCATCATTCAGCTTCTTCTCTTTGTTGTCATGAGTGATCACACTGACGCAGCCATGCTGGATGAAGTACATTTTACGACCAAGTGTCCCTTCACGGATGATGACATCACCTGGCTGAAAGACCTCGAAGCGTAATTTTGTGAGGAGCACGGTGACAAAGTGAGGATCGGCATTTGCAAAGAGTGGCATGTTAGCCACCAGCCCACGGCAGTTATAGTTGACTATATCCTGCAGGTCAAACACACAGTACAGGAAGGATTAGGAATACCATATTAATCTACCAATCCAGCAAGGAGTTTATTTCCACGTTTAAGTTCTAAATCAGATAAGAAATGACAGTAGGAGAATATGGGTAATGATTTGTCATATTTAATAGAGAATGCTAAGATATAACATGCTAAGATATAACAAAAAGGATTGTAACCTACTTTTACCAATATTATTTACTTTTAAACATGACCCTTTGCTGTGACACTCATATATTTAACTCGGATGCTGTCCATCTCTTTTGATCATCCTTGAGATGGTTTTACACCTTCATTTAAGTCCAGCTGTGTTTGATTATACTTATTGGACTTGATTAGGAAAGCCACACACCTGTCTATTACAGGTCACAATGTATGTCAAAGCAAATGAGAATCATGATATCGAAGGCACTGCCTGAAGAGCTCAAAGACAGAATTGTGACAAGGCCGATATCTGGCCAAGGTTACAAAAACATTTCTGCTGCAGTTATGGTTCCTAAGAGCACAGTGGCCTCCATAATCTTTAAATGGAAGATGTTTGGGATGACCAGAACTCTTCCCAGAGCTGGCCGTCTGGCCAAACTGAGCTATTGAGAGAGGTAAAGAAGAACTCAAAGATGACTGTGAGCTCCAGAGATGCAGTCGGGAGATGGGAGAACCAGTCAACCATTACTGCAGCTCTCCACCAGTCGGGGCTTTATGGCAAAGTGGCCCGACGGAAGCCTCTCCTCAGTGCAACACTGTAAACCTTAATGTTGTCATTACTTAAACAATCAAGTAAAGTTGACTAAACAATACTCAAAATTTTGCATTTTGGTCATATTACTTAAATATGTAGTTAATTTAACTGAATTACCATCAAATTGCATAAACTTAAGATTTCAAGTGTTGTGAGCTCAAAATAATTTAAACCTTACAATATAGGTCATTTTCACAAAGAAAAAGTTCTTCCATGTCTGTTATATTTCACTAGCTTAATTCACTCGTTTAACAAAGTCTTCTTCACTGTTGAATTTTCAATACAACTGAACAACACATATGCCACAAGATTCTCCTAAAATGTTTTCTTTCTTTCTTTTTTTTCTTTTTCTTATTATAGTGATTAGCGTTCCCTTTGGTTGGGCACATAGAACTTTGTCTATGTTGATATAATTTTCTTCCAATTAATGCATTGATGCAACATGAAATCGGAGTTATTTGGTTTCCAAGGAAGGAAAGCAATTAATAGATTGTTTGTAAGAGGCATATCTTTTAATTAAATGGTTATTTCATCTAGTAGTGTATTCTTATTGTGTATTTATTAACAATTTTACACTTTAAATATTTTTATAAACCACTTAAGCTTTTAATTTGGATGATATAATGTTTAAATAATTATGGTAATATGGTCACATATTGACTTAATCATTCAGCATGTGAATCACAGCAATGGTAACAATTAAATTACATTTATTTTATTAATTGTATAACCATTTTATTAGCTTTTTTGTTGTGCTACCACTGATACAAGACAGCAAATTAAATTAGCAAATTAAAACAACAACTGTAAAACAAAGCAATTGCATAATTTACTTTTCTGCAATGCACTCTGGGAGTTAGTGAGCATAAGCTGAAAATTTGGGAAGTTTTGTCTATGAGCCCTTTTAAGTTATCTGTACTTAAACATTTAAGTTAATTCAATGAAGAGACCACATTTGGTTAACTCAGTAAATAAAGTTGTAAATTTCCATTACTCAAACGAACTGAGGGAATCACTTTCCTCAAATCATTTGAGTACTCTCAGCTTATTAGGGTTTACAGTGCAGCTGCAGACAATTATGTGACTGACCATTCTCTACTGTGAATATCAACCAGAATAAGAAAAATAATTTCTGAGGTGGAGCAAGTTATTACATAAGAGATGATCTGACCACAAAAGAAAAAATATAAGTGAAACCTCTTTTAGTGGGTCATTGAGTTCTCCGAGGATATTATCTTCGTCAAACATCTTGCCCTGGAAGCGGTGCTCATAATAATCGTGGATCCTCTGCCTCATGTCAGCCGGCAGCTTGTGGAAAGACATGTACTGTTCCACCTGTTTGTACTGTAACAAACCAAACAACAAAACAGTTGACAAAAGGGAAAAAAACAATACCTGAAAAATGATTTACTGAGCTATAAGTACCTTCTCTTGATACTGCCGATGAGAAGCATCCAAGGACTGGATCAGGTTGGTGGCATTGCCCAAGAACATGGCGTAGCAGGTGGCGCCAATAATCATGCTGATCATTGTGAGCCAGACATCAGTTGGTCCCTCAGGAGCCTGAGCACCATATCCAATACACAGCATATGGCTCATGGCCATAAAAAGGGCATAAGAGTACTGGACATCCCAAGTGGAATTCTGACAGAGAAAGACATATTGCAAACTTGATTGCACACTGTGTACACTGTTCTGTGTCCACCACAGCACATGGATACGTTTTCTACATGTATTTACGTTTGGATTTGTACAAAAACTGTGTTGCAACTGACACAGAAAAGCATATGCTGTTTGCATCCAGCAAGTACTCTCCAATAGTGATATTACGGTGCCGAATTGTTGAATAAAGTTGTTCTTTTATGTTCTATATGGCTCCGCGTTATCGTCTTGGAAGAACTATTGTTCCAGCCACCAAAGATAGATTTACAAATAACCTGCCTG
>JAUYWG010000056.1:16393600-16405682 GCA_034779775.1 Enteromius afrohamiltoni
TATTAACCAAGACCAGCGACATCCTATTTCCGTGGAGGGAGGAATCAGATATGAAAACGTTGACTTGTTAGGTGATGGTGATGTTAGGTGATGCCGCTATCAACGATATCATCGTCCATTGCGATGTTTCACATTAGCCTTTGTACGATGCCAAATTGGTCAACATCGCCCAACCCTAATTGAAACCTTCTTTTTATTTGACCTTTTTGCTTTATATGCCGTAGATCCTCTTACCGCATGCGCATAAAATAAATAAATACAAATAAAGAGCCAGATCACGTAAACTGTTAAGACTGGCTATTGTAATATCAGTAACAGGTAAGATTACTCACATTAATTTCTCCACTCAGTTACACATGTTTTAATTATCAAAATTAAACATGTTTTAGTTTAAACATGTTTTAGTAAAACAGGTTTACTACAAATAAAAAACATTCAAGAGTTGGTGAGATGAATCAAAATACCAGCCACTGTTGCGAAAGTGTAACCATTATAACAATTTCTTGCTCCTAGAGAGGTGATGTGTTGTTTCAGTCTATAACCAAAAATATTGAGACTCCCATGGGAATTGTAGCTGTGGAGAGGGTTGTGTAACTGTATAAGTGGGCAGAATTCAGTTATTAGAGCAGCAACGACAATTGAAATCTTCTTTTTATTTGACCTTTTTACTTTGTCCACACAAAATCCCACTGAACTTTTGGATCAGGCTTGGAGGAGGAGGGGTGGTGAAATACGGTTGCACAATTCATATGGTTATTTTTTGACATTGATCAAAGGGGCTGGTCAATCCTGCATTTACACAAGAGCCTAATGTCTTCTTATAATATGTCAAGTTATTGCCGGGTGGGTTATTGCTTTATGGGGAAAAACAAATATTAGCCAAGTGACACTCTAATAACAATACAGAAATTACCTTGGTGAAACAGGTGAAAATCAACTTAATGGTTTATAATATATAGTGAAACAAATGCTGTTTCATGAATAATATGTTGGGTTTTTAAGATGCCAATAAAATAATTCATTTGACTGCATGGCATGGTGATGTTTTACACAATAATGACAGAAATTAATAAGGAAGCTGGGCATTAAGCAGCTTCCTTATCATGAAAAATGTAACAACAGTTAACATTGGAAACAATATATGACTTGTTATCAGTTTGTAATGCAAATCCGCCTCTCACTATATTTAAACCATACATTATGCCATAAAGCAATACCCCACTTTACATTTTGCACTAAAGGTAGTATTATTTATATTTTAATATAATGTGTTTATTTTTTAGGAAGCCATTACACGGGTCTTCCGTGTCTCACAATCCCTCTATAATGAAGCGGACAGGACCCAGATGGTAAGTATAACAGTAAGAATTAATTAGTAAGTATCAATGCAATCCCTAGATAAAAGTGAGTCCACTTTCGTAGATATGAGCTCGGAGAATGACTGAAGTGAGGAGTGTGGTTATATGTGGTCGTAATCAGCATGATGAGTGAATCCAAATGGTGGTGGCAGGTGGAAGGTGATTAATACTCAGGTGAGAGTGAGCACTGTAAAGAAGTGAGGGTGGAGACTGGCGTGGATGTAACAACGTGTTTCGGATTATTGGACATCGCACATTCCCGAAACCCTCTCACGTACCTGTGCACATATTGTTCCATCCTTGGCCACCAAAACTGATCTTTCAGGAGTGAGAGGGTATTGTTGGTCCCTTGGATGCCAAGTGCCCAGTGATGTGTGCAATGAATGGATGAGTGGAATGCGATCCTCCAGGGGAACGAAACGGAGATGAGGCGGACAGTCCGGCAGAGGGAAGGGAGCAGGTCCAGTGGCGACTGGAGGGGTTACCCACTGTATGGGATTGATGAATAGTTTCTCAGGAAGAATTGGTTCCACTTCCTCAGGTTCCTCTTAGATGGCATGGAGCCGAGACAGAGTATCCGCTCGTTTATTCTTAGATCCAGGTCCGTAAGCAATGGTAAATCTGAACCTTGTAAAGAAAAGTGCCCATCAAGCTTGTTGTGGATTAAATCGTTTAGTATCACGTAAGTATTGCAAATTCTTGTGATCAGTCAATACCTGTAATGGATGAACAGCCCCCTCTAGCCAGTGCCTCCATTCTTCCAAGGCCAACTTGATCACGAGCAACTTCCTGTTCCCAATGTCGTAGTTCTTCTCCGCCAGACTCAGTTTCTAAGAGAAATATGCACATGGTCGAAGTTGAGATGACTTCCCCTGCTTCTGCTGGGAGAGGACGGCACCAACGCCAGTAGTGGAAGCATCCACCGCTACAACAAAAGGTAAGTTTAGGTCAGGGTGAGTTAAAATGGGTGCAGTAGTGAAGGCAGCCTTAAGTTGCTGAAAGGCGTGAGAGGATTCAGAAGTCCATTGTAGATTCTTTGGATTCCCCTTGAGTAGAGAGGTGAGAGGACTGGCTAAGGAACTATAATGATCAATGAACCATCTATAAAAGTTTGCGAAACCTAAAAACTTTTGCAGTTCTTTTACGGTCTTGGGAACTGGCCAGCAGGTGATCGCCCTCCCGTCATTCATGCTGACACCTGACTGGTCAATGTTATATCCTAGGAACTGGGTAGAAAGCTGGTGAAACTAACATTTCTCTGCTTTAAGGAACAAGCTGTGCTCTCTGAGCTTAGTGAGGACTTTACAGACATGGTGTCGATGTTCATGGAGGTTTGCTGAGTAGATTAATATGTCATCTATATAAATGACCAAAAATTTATGTAAGTACTCACAAAATATCTCATGCATGAAATCCTGGAAGATTGATGAGGCATTGACGAGTCCATACAGCATCAACAGATACTCGTAGTGGCCAGTAGGGGTGACAAATGCGGTTCTCCACTTGTCCCCCTCGCAGATTCTTATCAAGTTATATGCACTCCTGAGGTCTAATCTTTCCAGGGCAGTAGGGACGAGTGGCACGGATATTTAAAAGGAACAGTCACTTGATTGATAGCACGTCAATACTTGGGCGAAGCCCTCCATCCTTTTTGGCGAACTAGATGCAGCAGGGGAAGAGAGCAGGTAAGAGTGAGGGTAAGTATCAATGCAATCGCTAGATAAGAGTGAGTCCACTTTCGTAGATGCGAGGCTGAACAATCGGACAATGACTGAAGTGAGGTGTGTGGTTCTATGTGGTCGTAATCAGCATGGTGAGTGAATCCAGTGGTAACACATTAACACAATATTATACATTAAGCAACATTACACGACCACGTCAACGAAGTTCCCTGAAAACAACTATTGCAAATTTGACATTATAGCCTATAGACTTAACATAGTTAATATTATAGGATTATTACATTTTAGTTCAGTATTTTATTTTGAATTTATTGAAATGATATATTGCTGAGTGCGTTTGTTCCATTTGTTTAATAAAAATAGTTCGAGATCAGAGCAGAACAGTCGCAAATATGCAACACACAGAGCAGCACAGTTTTTTTAATGAATGATTCGCATCGAGTCAATAATTTAGTGGTCCATTCATAAAGACAGGCACTTCTTTATTCTTAAATGATTCTCAACTGTCTGAACTAGAGTGCTGATCGTTTTTGTGTGGAAAGCCCACTTTTATTAAGCAACTGTAGGGAGGGGTTCGGAAATGTCAACAGATGAGAGCATCAGCACACACGGGGCAAAAAGCACCGTTATAACACAGACGCACATTCACGCTGATGTGACCAAACCCGAGCATCCTTTCTGAATAACTGTCCGAACCCGGCCTGGACCGCCGGGTACTGTTGGATATCAATAAAATAAAATAGTCACTTGTTGTCACCTACTGGCGGTTTACTTTTCATAGTTTCATCTTTTTTCCATGATTTCATATATATGTATACACTACATTAAAACACCAAACTCAACATTATGTCCTTATAAGTTTCCCTGCAAGTGTAAGCATTCATGCTATATTTTAGCTACAAGTAACAGTCATAAATGAATCTGAATGCTGCTTCTGTTTCTTCTGCAGTGGAATTATCAATTTTGTGGATTTGTGTGATTTCATATGATTGGTAACGGGTAACATTGATAACATTTCATATGATTGGTAACATTATCTTATTATATTAAAACAGGTCAAATGACTTAAAATATTTGTATGCATTATTAAGACATATAAAATGTAATTTCCTAACAAGAAATTTGTGGCTAGTAAATTTGGAAAACCACTAGCCACAGTGGCTGGTGAGCAAAAAAATGAATGTCAAGCCCAGGGTGGCTGGTGCAGGTGATTAATAGTTAGGTGAGAGTGAGCGCTGTGAATGAGTGAGGCTGGAGCCTGGCGTGGATGTAACACACTCAGAAATAATTTTAATTTGCTGATCTTGCACCCCAAAACATTTCTTGAATCTTGAAAACAGTTGTAGTGATATTTATTTTTGTGTGTAAACCGAAAAATTTTTCTATTCTTTGAAACAATACATTTATTTGAAAAATAAATCCTTCTATAAATTTTGTTACTGTAACTTATGATCAATTGAATACATCTCTGCTGAATAAATAATCAATCATAATATAACTTTTTTTTTCGTTTAATTGCACACAAGGCTTAAATAAAGTATTTGGTAATTTTGAAATTATATAATATGTAAAATAAATGCAATTTAAAATTTAACATTGTTTTTTATCTTCATTATCGAAACCTCCATATAGTTCACACGCTCTAATGCCTAAAACTCACAACATTGTCTTAACAAATATTTATTTATTTAGTTTTTCAATATAACATTTGTTTTCTTGTAAACATTTTACCTTTATCTGTGTGATATTGTGGTATACCATTTTAGGTGACACTCAAAATGTTTAAAGGGCATATTGTAAAGCAAAATTTTGAGTGAGACTGTGTCTCAATATTAAAATATGGAGCAGTCAAGGATCCCTGAGGATTAGCACCAACAAAAAAAAACACCACCAAGAGGATCAACAAGACATCTAAAAAAGCTTCAAAATACAATACATACTATTCTTTTGCTATCTGGCGGCAAAAACCCACAAAATAGCAATAAAATGTCAAACTGAGAAAAACAGTGCAAACTATCAACCAAAAACATACAGTACATAAACACTTTGCAGTGCAAAAATTAGCAGGTATCTAAATCTTTGCATTTCTATGATGCCTTCAAAAGAGTGAAGCCATGTGCGGAGCAGATGTCATACACTGACAGGTAAGGGGAAAGTGAACTGTCCTCTCATTTCATTGTGAAGTATTAAAACAAAAGCTTTTGAAGAAGCTATAGGGTAAACGTGTGCTGTGGCATTAAATATGCATATGCAACTTGAACTGTATCCCCTGAGACATCTGTCTCATCTATCTCAAAGCTTGTGAGCTCAGGTAAGTTCAGGTTGGACTGTAAAATCCATTGGTAGGATTTTGGATACAACTGTACTTTGCCAAAACACAATTAACAAATATAAATGCTAATCGGACAGAAACTGATTGTAAGAGCCTCAATTAAAATGCCATCTGAAATGGAAGGCATTCTTTTTAGGGGCTCTGTAAAGCATTAATGCACAGGGCTGTGGTGTTTCTTCATGTCCTGGATTGATCAGAATAAAGAAGAAAAGGAGGCTAAAGAGTCTCAAATGTGCTACGTTCCTCTACATTCGTTGGAGAGGATATTGCCCCCGGAGGTCCTGTCTGTGGCTGGAAACCCGGGTCTTCCCCATCCAGACTTTTCCGGCAGACAGGGCAGGTGTCGTGCTGTTAAAATAGAACAGTACAAATGAGGACAGAAGAGTAATTGTCTTATTTCTTTGTGTACACTACTATTCTGTTTTGGGCATCTGTCTGTTTTTGTTTTTTAAGAAATTAATACTTTTAGCCTGATCACAAGGGTCATTCATGGTATCCGGTAACATTTTGGTGCTTTTCAACATTTAGCTCTTTAACCTTCTTCAGATGAACATGACAGATATGTTTTTTTATTTTTATTTTGAACGGACATGCATTCTCCATAATATAGCCAAACAGTGTGGAACTTTAAGATTGGGAGAAGCAGAAGAACATTTCAAAAACTTTTTAAAAAATGACATTTACCTCCATCTGTACAGTTAAATTCTAGCGCAAAAAAATATCACTTCCTGAAAATGAACTCGGTGGAATTTTTTCCATTTCGTAAGGCTAGGAAATACATCCTAACAGGGTGGAAAATGAATTTAGGGAAACAGTTAATTGAGAAAATTGTAAAAAATAAATAAATATGCTTTCACATAATTTATATGTATGAGTAGATGAAGTTTAGCCTAGTCTATAACATAATTAAAAATATTTTGAGGATCATTTCATGGTTTATATTTCAATTGGAAGTTGATTACTGGAGACATGATATAATTGAATGCATATAATTATACATTTATAATGTTATCAAACAAATCAAATTACAGATAAATGCTTTTTAATTTTCTACTCTACAGATCCTGAAAGGATAAACATATTAAGCAGTAGAACTGTTTCTTGTGCATCAAATCAGAAGAATCATCACAGGAATAAATTGTAATAATGTAATGTAATGATCTTTGTTGTATTTGTATGAAATAAGTGAAAATTAAAATAAATTTTTTCCAAAAGCATTAACAAACTTACAAGCCTCAAAATTTTGAATGCTAGTATACAGTAGTTTATTTTAGTATGTAGGGTAGTTTTACATGAAATGTTTTTTAAATATCTAAACACATTTCAAACTGCCACCTCAAATTCATGTTTGCAGTATGACTGTGCGAAATGTTGTAGAGAGAAGACGGTAAAGTCTGTTTAAGAAATGCTAACCACAAAGTTTATTGTGCTCATAAATCGAAAACTGACATCTTAAAAACCCACTGGAAATTCCCAGGGGTGAATTGGTCTTTGGTTTGGCCTACAAAATTGACCTCACAGCTGACCAGCTCTGTGGGCTGTAATTAGTTTATTAGAGTAAAGCTGTTTTTCTTCAGTCCAGCAGAGGTCCTTCAAAACATGCTGCCTGTGAGTTAAATATGGCATAACCAAGGAATATAAATGACCAGACTGCCACCATCAGTGTTGAGAGTAACGTGTTACAAAAGTAATATATTACAGTAATAAATTACTTTTTGCTGTAACGCAGTAGTGTAAGGCATGGCCCGAGCTCTTCTTTCTTTTGCTTCTACCAAAACAGCTTATACTGTTTCATCTAATAAAATAGTTCAGTTTTGTGTGTAATGGCAAAATAATTATATTTAGTTTAGTTTTTTTTTTTTTTAATTTAGTTAATTTAGAAAAATGCTTGGAGCCTTTCATTTTTTTAAAGTTTTCTTTTTTTTTTTAAGTAATGACAAAGTGGCCAGCAGCAGACAGGGCTGATCATAAACTAAGTTTGATCAATTTAACATTTACAAATCATCACAACTTGCCTAAAATGCAATAAAAACATTTCAAGCATATAACAATGTTTAAACGTTAACCTTCAGCACCTCCAGTGGAAACTAAATGGACGCCGCCGTCATTTTATTTAGAGTATTACATCATTCAGAACAGTAAAGGGTCTAGATTTATTATTATACTACCAAACTCTGCTACTAATTTATAATGTTCCTTGTCTGTTCGATTACGTTATTAATTGATCTTTATCTCACATCTATGTCATATCTACATGTACAATCTACTACTACATATATGGTAAAACATTACTTTGGTGTAAAGCTGCTTTGCAATGAAATGTATCATGAAAAGCGCTATATAAATAAATTTGAATTGAATTGAATTGAATTGAATTTGGGTGCATTGACAATATCTTGGAACAGGAGCGCTTCACAAAAATTAATCGAAACTCAACGAAAAAAGACATGAATACAAAAAGCTTTAAATGACAACTTAACAAAACAAAAAAAATCTAAAACAAAAACTCTTTCACTATAATTTTAATCCATAAAGATGACTTAATGTGCAGGAAGTCAGGAAATGTAACGTTGGTGACGGACTCAGAAAACACTAAATAATTTTATTTTCCTACTATTTTCCTTGGACACATTCCTGGTAATTAGGCTACTTTTACTGATGCTTTGACGAGCTTTAGTCTATTGCGTGTATTTGAATGCAGAACTCTTCAGCTGCGCTGATGGCACCCTCTCTGTAGTTATTTTGGTGAGAGTAACTTAAAAGTCATACATGTAACGCATTACAATTTGGAATCAGTAATATTGTAATGTAAGGAATTACTTTTAAATAACAGTAACAAGTAATATATAATGTATTACAGTTTGGAAGTAACTTGCACAACCCTGGCCACCACTTCTAACCATGTTAAGAAAACATGGGTCTGATGACAAAAGATCCAGCGCTAAGGTCATTTTATGAGACTCATACCATTTGTAGCCAGGGTACAATACAGTTGCTGTGAAAGTAGTGCAGACAGGGCAGCTGTCGGACAGATTCTCCTTCAGAGTACTCCTCTCTACACACAGAGCATTCCAGCCGGCATGCTGTGAGAGAGACACAGAAAAAAATTTGTACAAGAAAAATGTGGTTGTGACGTGCTGCTTGTACTGTGAAATATAAAGCTGAACATTAAAAGCACAGTCCTTCCAAAAATATGTAAGGATCTGTGTGATTTTAAAAGCAGTTCTTTGTTTTTATGCCACACTCATATCAAGTATTACCAGAGACTCATATTTTCCTTTCATAATACGAGCCACAAATTTGTTTGTTCATTCAGTTACAAATGTCTTAAAGAGCCAGTCCACCTAAATACCAAAATTAGTCATAATTTACTTAATATGTTGTTGCAACTTGTATCATTTTCTTCATTCAGCTCAACACAAAAGAAGATACTTTGTCCATTGAGTTCTGTTGTAATTACATATAATAGAAGTCAGTGGGAACTGAAACTGTTTGGTTAGCAACATTCTTTAGAATATCTTCACTTATGTCCCCCGGAACTGAAGTCATACAGGTTTGGATCAACATCACTGAAGCAAAACACAAAAAAACTTTGCATCTGAATTTGTAGCTCAGCAATAAATAACATGAGTGGGAAAATGAGGGGAGTCGCTGGAAACATTTTATATAAATATTGCTTCTACACAATGCACTGCTGTCAGAGTCTTATATATTTGTCATGTATTAACACTTTCCAGCTCCCCCTCTCCATACTCTATACAATAGTCTGCCAGGAAGGCAAGAAAAATGCTTCCTGGAGGTGACCAGAAATATGTGAACCTTGTTTTGCTTTATAGCACTTAAAATGAAGTATGCATGGTGACTCAGAGGATTATGGGAACTTACCAGCCTGTTCTGAGGAGATGCTAACGGTGGGGAGAGATGAGATCTTCTCCTTCTCAGCAGGAGGTGGTCCGGTGTTTTCAGGCTGACCAAGCAACTGGAAGAGAAAAAAAAATCTGCAGCGGCTAATGAGCAGGATGTTTCTAATGCTGCTTTAATTTCGGCAAGAAAATTATATTATGTGCTTGACTGGAGCCTGGGGACAAATTTAAGTTGCAAAATGCTGTGAAGACCAATGAGGCAAAGAGACATGAGTCATATCATCAGATGTTGTCACTGACGTAAGGGTGACTCACCTGTGTGATGACCACATCTAGACCTCCTTGTCCCCAAGCATAATCTCCAGGGTTTGAATGCAGCATGCTAGACCTGAGGAACAGGTTACTGATAAATCATTGGATGGATCATCTCAATCTCACAGCAATTCGTTCATATATTACAAGGAGGCTAATTTGTACAAATTCATACAACCTCACTCGTACGAATGTATGTTTTTTGCTAAATCACACGTATTGTATGAGTTGCGCATTCGTATGAATTTGTACAAATGACCTACACCTAACCCTGCCCCCTAAACCTACCTGTAACTGGGGTTTTAGACAAATCATACAAAATCCTGCGAGTGAGGTCGTACGAATGTGTACGAATTAGCACAAATTAGCCACCTTGTAAAATACATACAAATGAATACATTTATAGAACATCATTAAACATCTTTTGTTGGTTCTGGAACAACATTCCTGTCAAACAACAGAGGTGTTGGGTTGATATGAATATTGTTTAAATGACTGATTAAAAGGAATGTTATTTCAGGAACATATTATACCTAAAAGAACGACAGTAAACCACAACACATACCATGAGGAGGTTTGTGACCCTGCACTTTCAGAATTGGAAAACAGACCAGCCAGGAACTGCTGGACAATCCTTAATTAAAGAGGCAAAGACAGCATTGTTGCATTAATAAAAAATAAATAAATAAAATAATAAATTCCACAAAAGAAAAATTCAGAGATCGGCATCTATTTGCACAATTTAAAAGCGTAAATGAATGCTAAGGATTGATTAAATTGATGACTAAAATGGCAGTCTTTGTGGAATTTAGGATTAACCACAACTTTTAATCCATCTGGAACAATAATAGTGCAAATAATAGTAAATTCAGGTAACGTTTCCCTTTGCCATTTCAACCCAGCATCCAGCTGTTTAACCAGAGCTGCATCTTTCTGCTCTAACACACTAAAATAATGTCTGTATTGGCGTTAACGATACTTTAGCATTAAATGTAACATAAGGGTACGTTCACGAAGCGTATAAAAACGAGTGGAAAACGCGAGGCGCCTCACTTCCTCCACCAATTTCAAAACACTTCGGCTCTCGTGCGTCTGCTGTTAATAGGCAACCATGAAAGCACTGTTAGTTACAAAATCATTACTGCTTTGGATTTTAAACTGCGCAGCTATGTTAAAAATAAAGACCTTGCGTGCGCCAAAATGCGCTGCATGTGAATGGCCCCTAAGCCTTTGGTGACACATACACAGCAAAATTAAATAGTGGATTGCTCCCCTGTCGTCTCCCCTCACGCGGATTGTCCCGCAGGAAGAAACGGCACCCTGGATGTCAGTTAATGGCGCGCACGGTCTACGAACGCGGGACGCTCAGCTTTCAAGATTTGAAACAGATCGAATCTTCTTTTTATTAAGTGCTGCCAAGAAGAAACCCCAGAAGATATGTGACACAAAGGACATTTTGAAAAGCATTTGCAACCAGGCTGTGGATATACTAAATACATTATGAGTGTCGCAACTGTAACAGATTCTCTCAGTTAAAGGAAATATATATGTATTTATGAAAAAACTATGTGCATGTTGGAACTGAATGTTACTGAAAGTTTAAATACAGATATTCCATTCAGAGCTTCTATTATACAGCAGCTGTAACAAGTGGCTGTACACACCCCTCCACAGCCTGTCCCTGATCCAGTCTAGAGTTTCTCTGCTGGCTGTTTTGTTGAGGGAGGAGCGCAGGCTCTGCACAGTCTGACGGCGTCTCCACGGATGCTCCAGGTCCTGCTGTCCCAAGGGCAGGATCACCAACTGCTGCCTCGACCCCTGAGCGGCTGTGGAGCGCGTCTGTGACGGTGGGCTCGGAGTGGACTGCTGAATGTTCCATGAAGAGCAGCTGCCACAGCTAATGAAAAAGACAAAAGGCTCATAGAGAAACAAAACCATGACGCCCCCCCTTTAAGGAATACTTTCCTTACATATACAGTATGTATATTGTAATTACAAATAATAACATATTTTAAAGTAGAAAAACTGAAATACTGTCAGTTATTTTAACATATTGTAGTTTTTTATTAATATTTTTAAATAGATTTTATGTTTTTTTATTATGAATTACTATTAATAATTAATAGTTATTATTAATTAATTGTATTGTTTTGGTAATGCTTATAATGCTTAATGATTAAGTATATATATATATATATATATATATATATACTGTGTAATGATCAGCTGAATGTGCCAGTAAGACTTTGTATGGCACTCCAGCCCTCCATAAACTGTGTGTGTGTGTGTGTGTTTATGTTTTCATTCCTGGACTCCATTCCCCATAATGCACCTCTCCTCACAGCTATTGCTAGTTTGGTTCAATCATTCAATCAGTGTATATATACCTTGTTATCGTGTTTTGGATTTATCGTTGTCGACCTCTGCTTTTAGTTGGGACACTAAACAAATTGTGAATAAAACTGAATGCAATGATGTGGAGATGGCAAATGTCAATATTTTATTCAGAATAGAACATAAATCATGGAACAAAAG
>JAUYWG010000056.1:16420412-16441069 GCA_034779775.1 Enteromius afrohamiltoni
TTTTATCAGTCGTTTTATAAAAATAAAGTCTTTTAATCTAATTTACCTTTAATAATTCAGCAGTTGAAATGCACAGTACATGCCGTTCAAGAATACCGTAAATGTTTTAAATCTATTTGGCGCCACCTAGAGCTCCCGCGCTTATTAGTCCAGGAACCGTCTCTGCAACAGAGCGCGTTTCCAGCCGTGCACAGTTGACGGTAACACAAACGAAACATGGCGAACCACCTTCGCTTCGTCGCTCGGACTGTCATGGTCCAGAACGGCAATGTCGAGGCGGCATATGGCGCCCTGAGCAGGTACTTATGAGATATCTGGAAGCTCTGATATATGTTTATATAAAATATGTCTTGGTAAGTATTTTTGTTAAGCGCTAACCGATGTGACAATATCACAACGCGACGCATGTCAAGTGAGCTGCCGCTAATGTTATGTTCTCAGTAGGTCGTTCAGTTTATGCATCTGAATTATGTGTGCGTTGCGGTACTCTACAGGCCAGGGGTTTGCAAACCCAGTGACTCCTGACTCCGTATCAAACTGTTTTTCATGTTAAAACGTAATAACTTGAACAAAGAACATATAATAATTAACAGGCCGTTAGATGTAGATTATTTCAATTTACTATAAAGTGTATAGGTTAAATATCTCATGGCCCTCGCATTTACATCCTAAGGTTTGTTGAGCAATGTTGTCTGTTGTGTTACTTTTGTATTCTTAATGTTATACTTGTGCATTATTTATTAATCTTTTAAAATTATAAATATAGTTTAAATATTTAGTTTAGAAATCATATGATCTCTGAGATGTGCATTTGTCATGTTTATGAGGTAGAATAATATAGATAGAATATTTTTATTTCAGTTTTAGTGTAGGCTGATCTTGCTTGCTTTTAGTCATTTTAGAACTTCAATGTAAAGTTATTTCAGTCAGTTACCAAGGAAACCATTACATCTTATATGTATTTATTTGTTTTTGTTGTGGTTAACAATAATAACCCTGGTTGCCTGACCTCTTATGTAACTTCACAATTACAATGACAACTCTAAAAGTCTTTAAGCATTTTAATTTGAGTGTGATTTATTAGAATGAAAGTTTATTTGCATTGCCAAAACGTTTGCAGCATAATATGAGCTCTGATGAGATGAAATTATGCAATGTCAAATAATAGTGCAAATAAACAAGTAATTTGACCATGTTAAATGACATAACATAAATAAATAAAGAAAAACAAAATGACAAATTAAATTAAAAAGAAAGTAATATCATCAATAAATGAATTTATTTGCAAAAACAGATAACTCCAAAATGTTTGGTTCTAACAAGATTTTATTGTTATCGTGTCTTTATTGTTTTATTATGTTAGCTGTATTTAAAAAAAAAAAAAAAAAACCCAACTACAAAGTGATTTTATTTATTTATTTATTTTTTAAATATATATTATTATTATTAATTATTATTATATAGATTAATTGGAATGCACAAAAAATGATGAAGGTTAAAAATGTAGTTATATTATTGCAAATGAACTCTTCCCCCAGGTTTCACAGGCAAGGCTTAAGCCTAGTTCTAGACTAAAATGCAAGTCTGAAGTCTTTCACCTGAATGAAAATTGGACAGACTGACCTGATATCATGTCAGTGCCTATGTTTTGTCTCAAGATGCACGCCTGTAATGATTTTTTTCTAAGGCATGTTCATAAAATTTACTTTGGCTAAGTCTGTGAAACCCAACCTTCATGTATAAAATCGCTTTTAGAGATGTGTTATTGCAGAAGTTTCTATAGAGGGTGCAGTTGAGCTGTACTTTTGCATTTCAACATACGATCAAAACTTTACAACTTTGGTCAACTTAAGCTTGGATTTGGTTTGTAAGGTTGCCTTGTTTTTACCATATAACTCAGTAATAAAGTATGGTATTTTACGTTCACAGATACTGCAGTTGTTACATGCTCTTTCTTTCTTTTTCTCTGCAGAGTGCTGTCGACTGATGGAATAATTGAATCTGTGAAGCGTAGAAGATACTACGAGAAACCCTGTCGTAAGCGAGAGAGAAAGAACTATGAGAACTGTAAGAGAATCTACAGTAGTGAGATGGCCAGAAAGATATCTTTCATATCAAAGACACAAAGAGAGGATCCATGGCTGGGATGTTAAGATGGAACATACTTGTCTGTTCGTGTCGACCAACGCATGAGTCATGCACCGCGATCTGCCTCAGAAGATGAAAATCCACAGAAACATTTTACACGTTCACCATTAAAAAGTCATTGCTCGACAGTGTTGTGGATTCTGGATGTTGGGATACTGCAGATTTAACTGTTGTATGTTATTATTAATAAAAACTGTTAATATGTGTGTTGTCAGAAGTTTTGTCTGAACTATTAAATGCTGATAGCTGCTGAAAAGTACACATTGTGCAACGTTTAAAGTAGAAAACGAATTCAAATAAAAGGTTGCAGATTTTAAACATGCAAAACAGACATGAAGTAGGGACAGATGAAGCACAGTTACACATAATCTTATCTTTTCTCCATGCTACATTATGACATTACAAAAGTTGAAATGTGAGAGCATTGCTAAATAAGATATATTGCATCCACTATTCCACTAGTGAAGTGGAATAACCAGAAATTGTAAAGTATAGGTGACCCCATGACTGACAGTTTCTTGAGCAAACAATGGCTCTAGAATATGACTGCAGAAGTTCTCTGACTGGCTGCACACTAACAGGGTGGAGTTGTTTTTTTATATGAAAAGTTAAAACATCACGAGTCCGAACCTTTAGAGTAATCTTTATAAGCTGCAAGCTTTCCAGTTATCTAAACTAAAAAAGTACAGAAAACACTGAATCTGCTAGGAATTGAAAAACTGTTCGAAACAACAATGCTGGTGGATTTTGATGTGAGAGGACAACATGGGATGGACTTTTCTTTGGTCTCATATTTTGACTTTTAAGTGATGATTTTAAAGTTAAAATGCATTGAAGATGGACTTATTTCTTACAAACCTACAGCTTTTCACTTCACAAGATGTTATTTGTTGGACTGGAGATGAGTAAATGACTTGCGAATTACTGTGTTGCTTTTATCAGCCTTTTAGACTCTTATTCTGACGGCACCCATTCAATACAGATCCATTGGTGAGCAAGTGATGCTAAATTTGTTCAAATTTATTCCAATGAGGAAATGGGAAAATCCTCTACATCCTTAATGGCCTGAGCTGTCATTTTTGGGTGATATAATATATAATTATATGTAAATTGAAATCTTCAGTCTATGGAAGTTTAGGCGCGTTATTGTATTGCACAGTATTTGTTAACTGAAAGGGGCTTTCTAGAGTTCAAGGTCTCAGTGATATATGTAACATGGGGGATGGGTGTCTCTCTCTAAAGGGGTTGTTAAGTTCAATGTATAGCTGTGGATGGGGCTTCGGCTCTAAGCAGCTGAAGTGGTTTGCTTTCCATGAAGTCATGTTTGCATTTAATCTAACTAGTGAAAATCGAAAATGTGCCACTTCTGCTCCTTAAGTTGTTTTGGGGACATAAACATTGTCATTCACAATTGTTATTTATTCACTCCAGAGTGGAAGTTTGAATAATTTCCTATTTTTAAACATAATTGTTGTCCCCAAAGCTGTGTTTGTTTTATTGGTGTAATTGTGCATGTTAAACTGCACAGAAAAAGATCCGAATGCTGTATAGCTATTTCACATTCTGCTACAGATTTCACAATATCCTTGTATGTAGGTAAACTATGCAGGGGGATGGGGTGCTGGGTTAGTGAGTTCACACAGTATAGTTTTGAATGGAAACTGTCCTTCATGCAAAAATACTATTAAATACTGAACATATATATATATATACACACACACACACACATTTTTGTTGTTGTTTAAATTGTTATTTAATTCAAATGTGAGCATTGTGATTTTACAAAATCAATAAGTAACATGCTTTCAAAAAAATAAATAAATAATAAAAAATCATTTTTCAGCGTTTTTCATTTAGCTTAACTTTATATATATTGAAATATATTATATAGTAAAATTACTACACCCCCCCACACACACACACACAGACACAAAAATAACATTGTCAAATATTAATTAAACAAATAAAATGACACAAATACAATAACACTGGTCAATGTCTGCGAAAACTTATACGTGTTTGACTTGACTTGAAATGAGTTTGTCCCTCCTGCTGTGTACATGCCAGTATAGGAACTCTTAATGTGTCATATCAGCCTCCCACAGGGTCTGAGATTATGCGGTCGATATCTTGTTGTCCTTGGTGTTAGCACCAATACATGGCAATGCTCATGGTGTGAATGGGGGCAAGCTTGAGAAAGTAGAACATGGATAATGTGTTACCTATGTTGTGTATATGACTGTTGACCCATAGGTGGGCAACAACAGGGCAACTGAGGAAGTTGGAGTCGGTGACCTTCAATGGCTGACACTGTTTAATAATTGACCAAGTGTGTTTGTGAATGTAAACTTTCAAAAAATATATATAACAAATGTATGGATGCTGTTCAAACCACATTTTTGCTAAATGAAACATAATAAAAAATGAGGGTTAAAGGTTCTATTTACAGTCATTTTAGCGTTTAATACAATGAGGATAAATATTAATCATGCTGTAATTTAGATATGAAGATCTGCAGTAGTGACTTCACTTGGATATTGTTGTTGGATCATTATTTATTAATTTCATATTTACTCTTGACAGCGTCCTTTTGATCATAATAACCATGAAACAAGCCAAAGCAAATGTATCATTATGGACAATACTGCCTGGTCATTTTGCTGACCACAGGGAGCAAACTCATAAGCTCATTTGTTTAGAGTGAACCTGAGCCAATAGCACTTGTTGTCCTGAGCTGACCTTCTCATTTTTGCCAGAAGTTAACAATTATAGTTCTGCTATCAAAAAGGAAGGATTCATTTGATGGTTATCACAAAATGTTTACAAGGGGCAGTGTGTGGATTATGCAATGCCTTTCAGAGAGCCGTCTTTTGTCTCCTACAGTTTTGTTTTAGTTATCTATTTTAGGAAACTAAATGAAAATAGCATTTTTAATTAGTAATGAGAAATGTTAGCCTTTCTGAAATTAAATAGGCTACATTTACATTTGGTATATATTTGTAAAATTGTATTCTGTTTATTTTATTTCCAGTGACATTGTTGTTGTTATTTTGTTATTTACATTTTTTATGGTTTTATAATAACCCTGTCTGACACGTCTGGAATGCTTAGGGTAAATAACTAAATATCATAATAAAGTATCATACTGCATATATTTATAAGAAATTGATCAATTATGACATTAGGCCATAGCACTTAGGGCACTGTTCCAGTAGTTTCTTCTAAAACCTTTTTCAAAACAGTTTGAAGGTCATCTAAAACAAATTACTGAAAATAAATGATGTCCTCAACAATTTGGCGGGTACAAACTCTTCCTAACGTGGAACAATAAGTACCATCTGTAAAATGTGTTCCTATCCGTAGTATCTGCTTCTACACACGAGTGCCACGTGCGAAGGTGGGGGTGTGCAAATAGATGAATCCGACCAATCACGGCTCAGACGCTTCGGCATTGGATCTACTTTCAGTCCAATCAGCGACTCGATCCTCATCTGTCAGCCAATGATTACGCAGTCTGCGTTGGCTATTGTCCAGCACGTGTAGCAATTCACATGTTGTCCCTCGCTGTAAAGTGACGCTAGTGGAGAAAGGAAGAGGATAGAAGTCCATGATATTTTCTCAGGACAATAGTGCGTATGACCAAAACGTCGGCACACGGTCTTATTAAGCAATAAAGTGTATGAAACGACTTTTTCGCGTACGAGCAGCACGCCTGGTTGTGTCGGTGGCGCTGGACACCAGATTGTTGTGGTACCGACCCAGAAACGACCCACCATTAAGGTAAGGATATATTTTATATTTTAAAAGGATTATCTCCGTTATACTCCAGAAATGCATCACGTGTTGATGATCGCCCTTGATGCGTGTTTAAGCTATGTGGAGCCGAATTATTTCTTTGTTTTGTCAGTCTGCGTTTAAATATCTTTATGATGTCATAATTGCGATTAAAATTGATTTACGTTAGAAAATATATTTTTCATTATAATCTGACACTAGTAATTATGCGAGTATTTCTTTATTTTTCAACTGCTGTTTATTTTTCCATATCTGGTCAACGTGTTTTTATTTGATCCCTTTTTATTTATTATTTTCTTTTAAGAATATTAATTACTGTTTATTGGTTTAACAACTGACGTGGTTAGTTACATGGATGCATTATTATGATTCACAGCCCACATAGACCAAGAGCTTAGTAAACACGACATAAATAATAATCTTCTTTAAATGTTTCATATTTACATTTGATCATTTATTAGACAATTTTACCCAAAACGACTATATGTTTTTCCTTTTTTTAATTTTTTTATTTTTTACCAAACAGTCCATCTGGTGAGAGTTAATTTATCTTAATGGTACCGCCTAACTGCTTATTTTTATGAGGCACATACCCTTGAGAGGGTTTTCTTCAACTTTAGTTCTGAAATACTACACCGTGGCTGTTTCTCAAATCTAGCTTCCAATCCAAACAAAATTATAGGCATGCTTGCATTATATTACATTCATGTGGTTTTCAAAACTTCTGTTTCAAAGTTGTCTGTTTTCTGAGAAACAACCCATATGTGGTTTTGTGCCCTTTAACCTAGTGAAACGAGTAGTGTGTGCTGTTCTTCATGAGTAGTATGATTAAAAAAAAAAAAAAATCTCTGTGATCTCTGGAATGTATTGTGTTCCTTTATCTAATTTTTTTTAATCCATGCTTTGCACTCCCAATTGTTTGTTTGGTTCTTGCACCTCTCTTGTTCCTTGACTTAAAGAAAAGACTTTCTATACATATTCCAATCACATATTTCTCAACAATAAGGGGTTTTCAGCAAGTCCAGTCAAGCCAGTAGTTCGGCTTTGTGTGTCCCTCTATCATATATAGCCCTATGTGATTTTGTGTATATGTGTGTGTATATATTTCTACACACTACCTACAATTGGGGTGTGCGTATATATTTCTGTTTCAAATAAATAATGTTCTTTTGAACTTAATGTTTATCAAAGGTTCCTGAAAAAATGTAATAGGATACAATTTTATAAAGGGATGTAAAATGTTTATTAAAGAATGCATCTGTTTTCATCTTTGATTTAAAAATCAGAAAAAAAATAATTATTTTAACAAATAATCATTATTGATTTCTGATGGATCATGTTACACAGAAGACTGGAGTAATGGCTGATGAAATTTTTATATTCTAATAGTATTTCACAGTATTAGTTTTATGGTATTTTTGAGTAAATGCACTCTTTGAGACTGAGACTTCTTTTCAATGGATGTGTGTGTGTATATATGCGTGTGCAGTTGAGGTCAAAGGTTTACATCTCCCTTACAAAATCTGCAAAATGTTTATTATTTTACCAAATAAAAGAGATCCATGTTATTGTTTAATTAGTACATTGCACAGATAATTCAATAATGAAACGCCTTTAACTAAAAAGTTGTAAAGTAACTGTTTAATCTTGTCATTTTGTAAACTTTTGGTTAAATAATTAATCTTTTTCAGATTCTGAAAGGGGGATGTAAACTTCTGACCTCAACTGTGTGTATGTATGTGTGTATGTATAGATGTGTGTGTATATACACATACAAGGGTGGATTTGGTGGCCCTAAGCAAATTCCAGGTATGAGGGCTCATTTAGTAACTATGTGCTCTTTAACACCTAACCCATTCTTTAGCTCACTCGCTCTCATAGTTTATTTATCCCTTCACAACCATCAATTAGTCAAGCTGATGCTGTTCTAAAGCAAATCTTTGCACTTATATTACAATATTTGAAGGGTTTGTAGGGTTTGCAGAGAAACAAATAAAAAAATATATATTATTAAGCTAAATTCTTTCAGTCATCGCTTTTGTGCGTGTACTATACAAATGCATTATTATGGGCACGATATAGATTATGAACGCGTGCGGCAGATCGCACCGGCACGCTAAGATCACTTGACATTAAAGAAAACATGATTAAAAGTCCTTTAAATAACCCAGTGTTAAATATCCCAAATAATCAGTAATAAGTTCTGTTTTCCTTTTGATATTGTGGTGACGGAGTTGACATTCTACAAAATAACTCTTATTGTAAGTTTTTAGATGAAAATATTTTCTCAGAGAGAGCATGCATATGTACTTCAGTGCTACAGATCTTATCAGTGAGAAAAAGGTACATCATTTCCTTTAACTTACACAATTCTGAGAGAGAATTTCACCAGTTCAGAGGCAAAATATAAACTAACCATTTAGGGCTTTTATAAATAAAATGTTGCCAAAAGAAAAGTACTATATAATAGTGGAAATGGAAAATACTATACTAATTCGGACAAGAAGAAATCATGATTTTGAGCTATTTAAGACACTTTTTAAATTTAAATTATTGTATTGTTATGGACTTTAACATCAATTCAATTCATAACAGTTAGTAAAGAATAGTAATTAAATAAATGTGTGTGTGCATGAATTCAATATTTAATTTTCTCTACCCCAAATTAATAGGTTTTCACCAATTAATAATTGGGTTTTATTTGTGTGCATAAATGTATATTAAATTTATACAACTATTTGCTGCAAAATAACAGCATACGATGGGGGAAAAAAAATAACTGTTGGACCGTTAGACTTTTTGTTTACATTGTCTCGTATGTATTTTGTGTTCTTCATACTGTTCAGTTGACACATTTTTTGAGACAAATCACTCTCTTTGATCAGTTCAGTTCAGCCTTAAACAGCCAGTCACCTTGTATCTGTTTTCACACATTCCAGTGATGCTGTCACCGGGGAGTCCTTCCAAATGGCAAGTGCAAGATTCCCTTTCATCGACCCCCAGTCTCCCGTACAGCGAGAGTGACCAGACGGAGGATGAACTGGAGGTCTTTTCCTCAGAGAGCAAGGCTGGAGGAGTTGTACCGGATCCAAAACCATCTTCTATGGCCAGTGGGAGTGCTCAGAATTCAAAATTGCCTCTCACCTTTGTGAACCAGAGAAGCAGCAGCGCTGAAAATGGTCAGACCGGATGTTCCTCAGCATCTCAAGCATATACCGGTCGGACATCATCTGAAAGGATTCCCACAGAGGTGGACTTGAGGTTTGCACGCAAAGTGAGTCTGAAAATCTATTAGTCCTATTTAAAATCTGTTGTGCTGCAGGTCAGTTTTTGTCAAGTTGTTTTCCATGACCATTTCTTTGCTGCTGTACCTTTAAGAGGCGCCTCTTTTCAACTGTGAAATGCACACCGTCCCTGAGCACGTTCTTGCTCACATAGGCTTGCTGTCATGTCGAATATAACTTGTAATGGGCTCATCCTTCAGTATAAGCTTTGCACATTATTGTGATCGATGTGCAAAACTATAAATGTTGACGAATTAAAGGATCTGATAGAAACAACAAAGAACCTTGTTAAAAATAAATGCCAACTGCTCGTCTCACCATGACTGTTTATCCTCTCCTAGAGGGTATCATTGACGTACAACTGTGGGAGGTCATGTTGATCTGCAAGCAAATTTTAATGTCACTAAGTTTTGGAAATTTGAATGAGTCATTTTTGCAGTTTGTTTCTTATAAATGTCTTGAGTTCTGAAAGTTGCAAAGTGTTTTTATAGAAAATCAAGCTCTAATTTTAAAACAATCAAGTGAAGTGTGATTCCTTTTGATGTTTCTTTTGCCGTTTCTAAATCTGTTGTGCCTCTGTATTTTAAAATGTTTCTGTGATGATAAATGTGGGTTAATTTTTCTTCCAGTGTGCAGAGCTTCATGGGTACATTAGACCCCTGTTGGAGCTGTTGAAGGGGCTGAAAACAGGTCGATATGATAAAGGTAAAGTCATGAACTACCTTTCAAGAACTGGATCTGTAAAGATGCACTGGATTGATAGGTGCCCTTAAAGACATTTATATTTGTTTTAAATTAAGCCTTATTCTGAACTTTATTTTCATTATAGAATGCTGAAAAAAGGTTTCCACAAATTTTAAGCAGCACAGTTGTTTTCATTATTATTAAAAGATTTTGTGACATTGACGACTGGGGTAATTTAAAAAGTGTACATTTAAAACAATTATTTAAACTCTATTGTATTAATCAAATTTAGATTTTACTTAAATGTTGAGCATAGGTTTTATATTATACGTTTAAAACCTATGCTCACAATTTAAGTGAAATTTATATATGTATATAATATTTTATAATATGCCCACACCAATATACTCCACACCAATATTACATGTAATTGAGTATTAGTGCTTTCCTTAATTTTTTTTTTTCTTCCCTTTTTGACAGGTTTGAGCACATTTCAACAGAGTGTTGCCATTGATAGACTGCGAAGGATTGTGGGCGTTTTACAAAAACCTGACCTTGGGTATATAATTTTATTCTTTTAAACTTTCTTATTGATGCATTTCTTGTGTATTGAATCCAATACATATAATGCCTTCTAATAAATCATATTTTCCTATTATACCTCCATAGGGAGAAGTATATGGGCACTCTTCTGCAGCTGGAGATGATGTTAAAGGTTTGGTTCCCTCAAGTGAGGCCTCAGCATCGCGATGGCACCCCTTCACTCCACAACCTGCCACCACGCTGGAATAAGGACCAGTTACATATTCCCGTAAAGGTGAATACTTTTCCAAATTAGAAATGCTTTGAAACCAACCGTATATGACCCTGGAGCACAAAACCATGAAGTTGCATGGGTATATTTGCAGAACAATACATTGTACCTTCCAGGTTTTTTAAGTTTTCAGATGACAAAAAAATTACACTTATGACTGGTTTTGTAGTCCAGGGTACATATGAGAAAAGCAACCATTGTGGCCATTATATCGGTTAATAAGTGTCTAAATAGGTGTCTACATCAATCTGGAATGTTTTATTGTTTGTCCTTGATAACATCAAAGCCTTTTACATACTAAATGACGTCATCTTTTAATTTCAGAAACGTAGATTAAGTTGGTCAGACTCTGACTCGCAAGGATCTTCAAGCAGCAAACGCATTCAAGAAGTCGATCGAGGGCCAAGCCCCAGCAATAGCAGCTCATGGTTCAGCAGCTCCGATACCATGTCTAGCGAATTCGAAGAAGACAGTCCCATCGGTGCAAAGCAAAGTAATATGACTTCTGAGCCCAAACTCACTGAAAACAACAAACTTTTGACTGCACCAGGAAGACCGCCTCCACTTGTAATACCACCGTCAGCCACAGATGGCAGCAGCTTGGGCACGCAGGATTGTTCAGTGTCCTCCACAACTCCTACTTCCGACCCACCATTAGACATGATGATTAGTGAAAAAGATTTCGGCGCATCTGTAAAAGAAGGAGGGCCAAAAAAACAAGTCAACAAAGAGACGTTAAACACATAGCATTTTGCAGTTTCACATTTTTTAAAAAAATGAGTGAATTAAGCATTTCTCCGGTCTGTTGATATTGGGAACTCGTTGTTTTTCACAAAGTGAAATTTTTGTTCATTCTGCCATATATGTATATATGTATATATATATATATATATATATATATATATAGCACAGATGTAATCATATACAGTTATAGACTAAAGAAAGAAGTGTCTTAAAATACATGCTTGAGTTGTGCAGTCGAGCAGCAAAACAAAACTCTACTGCACTGCCTTTTATGATAAACAGACTTCCAACAGTATCTGCCACTGAAGAGTGTGACTGCAATCGCAATCTACCTTAATGTCCTTTGACTTGAATTAAAACCACTTTGAGCATTGGATGAAATAGAAATGCGTTATATGAGAGGATGTTTTAGAGGCAATGTTATTTATTGCTTTATTACTTGAAGATACTGAATTCACTTAAGGAGCCTTAAAGAGTCAGTGCAAGCGGGCCGTTGTCCATTATCATTGCTCAATGTTTTCTATTTATTAAGAGACAGAAAGAATAATCCCGGGAACAACAGACAGGGGATGCATTGGGAAGTGCTATTTTATAATCTGGAGAGTAAACGGTCTTTTATTGAACATGTTCTTGCCAAAAACAGTTTGCACATTTATTTTGTTCTGCTTCTATGTTATAAGAGTTCATTTTGTCATAGAGATCTAGGTTTTTGTTATAGGAAATTGCACAGTTGTTTTTCCTTCTCCCTTTTTTTTGTCCATTTAGAATTTGTGATTTTCAGCATTGTGTTTATTAACCATTTTTTTAAAACTGACTAGTTTTCAAGTTAATGACGATGTGTATGTGCTGTGTCACACACTGTTAGGGTCACACTGTTTTTTTGTTTTTTTTAGCTGTTGGTAGAATAAACTCTGACATTAGAGATGCAGTATTTGGTAGTTGCTTTATAAGGAATGGGAAGAACTTCAGTAGGTTGACTGAGACGCATGTAGTCACGTCCTTGTGCAGCTCGTACGAGAATCGTGTGAAAATCACATGTAACTGTATTGTTGGAAATAATAGAGGTTATACTATAAGGGAAAAATGCATATGAAGATGTGTTTTAATATTTAACGCCACTTAAAAGCTTCATGTGATTGTAAAGGTAGCGTTTTAAGGGAGATGTTTTTATTGTTTGTTTCAGAAAAGTGTCATTGTAGCACCACTGATATTTTCTGTTCATTACTCAAAACCATTTTCTCTTGTAAGTCATTTCTGTTCTTGTATCAAAGTTTTTGTCAAGGTTGCTAAAAACGCTTATCAGCATGCTCCACTTTTTGATATCATTAAATGTTTCCAAGTTTCTTATATTTTAATTTGCCCTCTTGGTATTTATTTTTTTCTATTTTTAGAGGTTGATTATGGCCCATACATGAAAATAAATAAATGAAATAATTCTATACAGAGAGAGAGCGCAATATCTTAAAATATGGACTATACCATTCAAAGGTTTTTTTTTTTTTTATTTTATTTAATTTTAAAAGTTTCTTATGCTTACCAAGACTGCACTGATTTTTTTTATAAAAAATAAAAAAGTGTTGTAAAGTGTTGTAAAATATTACAATCTGTTTTTTATTTTAATATATTTTTTAAAATTTAATTAATTTTAATAATGCAAATAAAATGTACACTGCTCATTAAAATAAAGGGAAAACTTAAACAACACAATGTAACTCCAAGTCAATCACACTTCTGTGAAATCAAACTGCCCACTTAGGAAGTAACACTGATTGACAATTGTACACGCTGTTGTGCAAATGGAATAGAAAACAGGTGGAAATATAGGCAATTAGCAAGACACCCCCAATAAAGGAGTGGTTCCGCAGGTGGTGACCACAGACCACTTCTCAGTTCCTATGCTTTCTGGCAAGTGGCTCAGGTAGTGCAGCTCATCCAGGATGGCACATCAATGCGAGCTGTGGCAAGAAGGTTTGCTGTGTTTGTCAGCGTAGTGTCTAGAGCATGGAGGTGCTACCAGAAGACAGGCCAGTACATCATGATATGTGGAAGAGGTTGTTGGTGGGCAACAACCCAGCGGCAGGACTGCTACCTCACCTTTGTGCGAGGAGGAACAGGAGGAGCACTTCCAGAGCCCTGCAAAATTACTTCTAGCAGGCCTCAAATGTGCATGTGTCTGCTCAAATGGTCAGAAACGGACTCCATGAGGGTGGTATGAGGCACAATGTCCACAGGTGGGGGTTGAGCTTGCAGCCCAACACCGTGCAGAATGTTAGACATTTTCCAGAGAGCACCAAGATTGGCAAATTCGCCAAGTGTTCTTCACAGATGAAAGCAGGTTCACACTGAGCTTATGTGACAGACGTGAGTATGGAGATGCGGTGAAGAACATTCTGCTGTCTGCAACATCCTCCAGCATGACCAGTTTAGCAAAGGGTAAGTAATGGTGTGGGGTGGCACAGCCCTCCATGTGCTTGGCAGAGGTAGCCTGACAGCCATTAGGTAACAAGATGAGATCCTCAGACATATACTGGTGTGGTTGACCTTAGGTTCCGCCTAATGCAAAACAATACTCGACCTCATGTGGCCGGAGTGTGTCAGTAGTTCCTGCAAGATGAAGGCATTGATGCTATGGACTGTCCCGCCCGTTCCCCAGACCTGAATCCAATTTAGCACATCTGGGACATCATGTCTCGCTTCATCCACCAACGCCATGTTGCATCACAGCTGTCCAGGAGTTGGCAGATGCTTTAGTCCAGGTCTGGGAGGAGATCACTCGGGAGACCATCCTCCACCTCATCAGGAGCATGCCCAGGCATTGTAGGGAGGTCCTACACAACTGAGGGAGGCACTCTACTGAGCCTTATTTTGACTTGGGTTAATAAATGTGATTTTCCATCATTTTTGTGTGATATTATTATTATTATTATTATTAATAATTTATTTTATTTTTTTATTGTCCGCACATTCAGCTATGTAAAGAACAAAGTATTTAATAAGAATATTAAATTCAGATCTAGGATGTTATTTTAGTGTTCCCTTTTATTTTTTATTTATTCATTTAAATGGTAGTAGTAGTAGTAGCAATACCAAATATTTAAATTATCCATATATTTAGACGTTTATGAATAATTCAAATTTTTGTAATTTAACTTTAATATATGCATTACTATTGTAATATTTAATTATTCTAATATTAATACAACAAACTAATATATAGATTTATCATATATATTTGTCAGGAGAAATATAAATGTTGTCTGTATTATCTTAACAATGAAAGTGTAATAATGAAAATGCTCTTGAAATCTGCTAATATAATCATAACTTTGTCATTAGGACAGGTAACCTACACTTGAAAGTCTGCTTTTTTTTTTACATGGTCTATCTGTCCATGACTGACCTCTGCTGGATGTTTGCATGTTTGAACAATGATATATTCATAATTTGTTTTTAGAGAAGTGAGTTCACAAGACCAACATTTCTAACTCTGCAATACTGCAAATTTTGTGCTCTATAACACCTTTTTCTGTTAAAAGTTGGAAAGAAAGAAAGAAAGAGAGAGAGAAAGAGAGAGCGAGAGAACACGACTGGACAGTCGACTGTACGGGGCAGTTTCCCGAACAGGGTTTAAGACTAGTCCTAGATTCAAATAAATGTTAAGAGCTGTCTAAACTGGAAAAAGCTTGCACCGAGATATCTTAAAACACAGAATTGAAGTTGTTTGGTCTTAAAATGCTCACAGATAATGCATTTTTGTAAGACAAGTTTCTAAAAATTCTTAAATGTCCTAAATTAGCAAAGGTCTAGTCCTGGTTTAATCTAATCGCCATCCTGGAAACCGGCCCTACATGTCTAATGTTGTTATAGTAATAAAGAGAATAATGGAGGTTCGGAGTCCCATGATGGTGCAGTATCCACACATGAACCTGTGAGGGGCAGCACTGCGACCAGAAGACCTGGAAAATGGCGGCTGGAAGTGCAGGCGTTAGCGGCCACAATAGTGGCTCATCGCCGCGCTTGGAGTCCACTTTGGACCGTCGCTTTCAGACTGTATCCAACACCATGGAATCCATTCAGGGACTATCTGTCTGGTGCATCGAGAACAAGAAATATCACAGCGTGATTGTGCGATACTGGATCAAGTGGCTGCGCAAATGTGAGTATTTAGCACGTTAGCCGGCTAACCTGAGTCCAGCTGTGATAACGTTACAACAACCTGTTTACGTGGTCAAATTTGAGTTAGGTGGGCTTTCAAATTGGACGTGTGTGATATCTACGTGAGAAAATAGCATAGAAGTAATTGTGACTGGCTAGTTTTTCTTTTTCGGCCCAATAAACAACTGTTGTGGCTAACGTTAGTTAGCAAACTGCTAATTACGTTATTCCTATCAGGTCAAGACGTAGGTCGTGTTTCAAAATCTAGAGAACTGACTTTCTAGGCAAGATTGTGGCACCAGTTCTTTTGGGGAACATTAGCTTTAAGCGTAGAGGAGTTTGGGGTCCGTGAAATTTTTGGGACAAATTGGTTGAGTTCTGGATCAGTTGCGTATGTGTCATATCGTCACGATTCAAAGGGAGGGGGGGGGGGGCTGTCTTTTTTTCAGTTAAATGTGGGTATTTCAGTTCAGTGGCAACTTTCGGAAGGATGGAGGCACTTACAGTGAGCAGTATTTTTATGTTCGTGCAGTAAATGGGGTATTTGTTTTCAGCACCTTTTTGGGGCTAAATTAAAGTCCGCAGCATTTTGTGCCAAAACAGGGCATTCAGAGTTAGCAAGTGTTATATTTAGGGCAAATTGGGGCGTTCCCATCAATGTTAGATTCATATTTTAAAGCAACGTTATTTTTGGAGTGGTAAAAAGGTTTTTGGGGTTTTGAGGTTTTGGAGGTCAGATGTGTTTTTAGATGTCAGGTATATTCAAGCCAGCAGTGTTTTTGGGTGATCAAGGAGGTGTTTGGGATCAGGAGCGTTTTTATATTATATAGGGGTGTTTGGTGTAAGCAGCATTTTGTTTTGGTCAGCTGCATTTTGGGTGTCACAGGCTCCAAGCTATAATTGCTTTTATTTTTTTTTTTTTTTTTTTTTTTTTTTTTTTTGAGTAACTAGCTATAGCACAAGTTTCCATCCAGTATTGCACGGTTCTGTTATTGGCAGTACATGCATATCAATTTGCAGATTTTGCTTCCATCAGCCTGATGTGCGTGACGCCATCTTTAAATTTACCTGCTGTTTTCATAACCCTTTTGAAGCACTAAACCTTTAACGCACAAACTTCCTCGATGCAAATTTGGCTATAGGTGTGTTCCAAGTCAGCTGCTGTTTTGTTTTTTTAAAACTCCGCCATTGTGTCACTGTTCAGTGGAACCTAGAATAATCTGGTCTTTAACATTCTCTTTCGTACTAATTACATTTTTCTATGATAAAGGCTTTGGTGGGTTGTTACTTTCTGAGTTGGATGTCAGAAATGTTTGTTTGCCTGCAGTTTGATATGGTTCTTGGGACTGCTGGGACGTCTATAAGCACTAGTGATCATATGGACAAAATAAACATGAACTGAGCAGTTGCTGAAAACTTTACAATTGCTTTTTGGTTAAAGGCTTTTGTGTGGAATTGAAAAGTACTGTTTTATCCTGATTGTGCACATGCACCTGCTCCAGTACATTACCATCACTGTTTGCTGTGGTTTAAGTAGTCTATATCCCGACGCGCGAGGTTGAGTAGTTGATTAGTGTTCTTAGCTATTAGGAATGCCAATTACATAGTATTTTAGATTTTTAGTGTGGGAATGTGTGTCAGAAATATAAATGCTCCATCTATATACTTGAGATGTTGAAGGACTGTTGTGTGCATTGGGCTTTGTGCCACAGATATTTAGATAAGTCTGTAATTGGATGTGTGCATCTTTGGCTAATGTTCCTTTTAGGGGTGTGCGATATATATATATATATAATCTGCGATAATATAATAGTTGGTTTAACGAGTAGGCTATTCAGAAAAACATGACGTGTGCATTCAGAGTGCGTAATTGTCTATTAAAATGCATTTAGAACGATCATACAATTCAAGATATGGGGACAGAAAATGTAAATATTTATAATGGTTAACCAGTATCACAAAAAGACTGCCGTATCTTTCTCCTAAAATGACTATGATTACAAACATATTTTGTTTAGACAGCAGTTAAGTTTATTAAGATACTTACATTTTAGACATCATACTTCCTGTTTTTGCTGAATTTTGTTCACAAATAGTTCCAAACACAGCCATAACACTGTTTTGTGTTTCGTTCATGAATCATTCATGACTTGTTAACAGTGATATGCTGCCTCCTAATACCGGTTTTAATTTTACATTTAAAGTTTTCATTGTTTAAGTAATTTCATGTTCCTGTGGTAACGAATGCAGCGCGATGTGTGTCAGCAGATATCGCTGTTTTAATGGCAGAAATGTCTTTTTATTGTTGCCATAACTGTTGCAAATAAACATACATTTTGTATTTTTTTTTAAATGTACTAGTATTAAAAAAACTAATATGTGTAAATGTATGAAATTTAATTTTATGCAATGCATCAGTCCTTTTGCGAATCTGCTGACGCGCATTATGCTGCGTTTGTTGACACAGGAACATCCCAGCTGAAGACAATGAGGAAAGTAGAATCGCTCCCTTTGACGAGTTGAGTCCTTTGCTAAATAATGACACACATGTGCACTGCTCACTCACGTCTCCACTAACAAGGGGGTAATGATCACTTGGATGATTTGGATTATGAATTGTAAGATAGGCGATGAGTGAATCGCTACACCCCTACAAATAACAGTATAACAAATAACATTTTGTTTAATATATCAAAATATTATTTATGCGTTTTTAATTAAATAAATGCGTTCCTGTTCTGCACTAAACAATACATCTAAGTGTGCTTCAGTGTTTCCTCTGCATTGCAAAGATAAGTTTAATTTGTATTGATTTAATTTGCTTGAAACAGCCCAAACGTCTTATTATTCAAATTTACTGATTAAATGTAAGAATTTAATAAAATTCATACCAAAAAATGGCTTTATAAGGGTAAAAATCCCCATAAAAGGTAGAATTTAAACTTACTGGTAAAAGAACTGACCACCACAATATGAAGATTATCGAATAATGTACGAGTCAACTTTCTATGGTAGCCCTTAAGATACCAGCTCAATAACAAACTTGTTTCAAGCTTAAGATAAAAATGTAATTATGAATGTAAATGCCATCAAGTGCATGATTTCACATTGAGCCGTATATACTACACACAGCTGTTGTTCACTGACGAGCTGCGCAAAACCATGTTCATTATCAGCGTGGATTAGCGCAGCAGTATATACGGCTCAATGTGAAATCATGCACTTGATGGAATTTACAGCTGATTACAGACCCGGCTTCACTGACAAAATTCATATCGGCCAATCATTATCGGTGCATCCCTACTTTTTTCCCCCTCACGTTTAGATTTTCTGCGCCTCAACTGAAGAATGATAGAGTGAGTGATTGACATGTATGCACTTATTTCTACACAAAAACAGCAACAAAAAAACCCCCAACAACCACCATCAGAGGATATTAAATAATAATATAACAACATAATGATTTTAAAATAAATATTTAAATAAACAGAAGCCCATAAAATAACTGTCTTGTATTTTAATATATTTTTAAAAATACAATTTATTTCAATTTTTTAAGCTGAATGTTTATTCCAGTCTTCTGTGTCACTTAAGAAATCAATAAGAAATCAAATATAGCTTACTGATTTGCTGCTCAAAAAGTATTTTTTATATCAATGTTGAAAACTGTTGTGCTGCGTAGACTTTTTATGGAAACTAACTTTTTTGAAATTTCTTTTATTTGGTCACATTATAAGTGTTTATTTTATGCTTCCACTTTATCAATTTAATGATTCCATTTTTAAACTTTTGAATGGTAGTGTATATTATATATGTTATTAGCATCCTGGTCATTGGTTCATGCTTGATACTTTTAGACTGTCTTGGAGTTGTAATTTTTTAAAGCTCTTATGACATTGCAAATACAGTATGTTTTTATTATTGTATTATGTGGTGTAACAATTTGCGTACTGTGTATCGTACGATTTAGGGGTGGGGGATATAACCAAAATCCTCTATCACAGTAGAAGCAGTTTTCTACCTTGATAATGATGAATATCACGATATAGCAATTTGTATCTGAAAATGCACAAATAAAAATTCTAACACAAAGAAACGGTTTCATATAATGTAATTTTATTTCAACTGAATTGCAGCAATACTTCAAGTAAAAAAAACACAGATGATGCACCTTTTTTCTTTACAATCTCCTTGTTGTTGGTTTCATTACATGTAAGCGAACTCACCGCTGTAAACGAGCTTGCACGTGAACTTGCTGAAGTTTGTACAAGAAGTCGTTAGATTTGTCGCTGTTTTGGAAAAATGTCACCAAGGGGGTCTGAAAAGTCGCTAAAAAGTCGATAAGTTGGCAACACTGCTTCATAAAGTGTTGAAGTTAATGTAAATTGCGTGGTTGATTACGTGCAACGTCATGTGATCTCAACCGAAGTTAAGACGATAGACCAAAATCTCTACCGGTTGACAAATTTCTACTGGTTAATCGTGTCTACCAGTATATCGCCCACGCCATTACGATTCATGGTAATTTTTCCAAATCAGTGATTATCCCTTTATCCTTGTTAGTGGAGACTTGAGATAGCAGAGCACATATGTTATTTAGTATAAAATTGAAAAAGAAAAGAAGATTATTGAGGAGGATATACCGTCTATACCTTCGTAACTCCTCCCCCAACTCCCTGCTGCCCTGGATGTTGCTCTCTCATTGGCTGTAGGTAATCGCATTTGTTGGCTATTTCTCAACCTGTCGGCGAGTCAAAACCGGGGCTACAATCTTGTAAAATCTAAAATCGGCTTAAATGTGGTTGGATTAGTTCAAACATGTACAGGTCCTTCTCAAAACATTAGCATATTGTGATAATTCATTAATATTGGTAAATATTGATAAAAAAAATTAGCATATCATGAAAAGGTTCTCTAAACGAGCTATTAACCTAATCATCTGAATCAACTAATTAGCTCTAAACACCTGCAAAAGATTCCTGAGGCTTTTAAAAACTCCCAGCCTGGTTCATTACTCAAAACCGCAATCATGG
>JAUYWG010000056.1:16441169-16504182 GCA_034779775.1 Enteromius afrohamiltoni
CAGCACGACCTGGCACCTGCTCACAGTGCCAAAACCACTGGTAAATGGTTTACTGACCATGGTATTACTGTGCTCAATGTTTTTCAGTACATTACAGAAAATAATGAACTTCATCACAATATGCTAATTTTTTGAGAAGGACCTGTATTATGTTAAAATGGGTCATATGCATTTGAAGTCGTTTTAGCTGGTGTACTAGTTTTGTAGATGACCGAACAGATTTTGTGAAATGATGTTCTTGATTATGTTGTCAGAGAAAAGTGGCATTAATATAAGATTATCTGTTTAAAGTGTAAATTATTATTTTTATATTATTATAATTATTATTATTATTATTATTAATGAATGATTTCATTTTGCACTGTTTGCAGTATTTCATCATTATTGTTTAGATAATCAAACCTATCCTAATTGTGAGTTGAACTGGAGTAGGTGACTGACTCCCTCTATGAAAGCTAAAAAAGCCCTTTTTTAAAATTAATGACACGTGTCATTTAAAGTCTAATTACTGAGTGTGTTTTTCTTTGGACAGTCTGTAGTTAAAAACTTTAATAAATCGGTGGAAAAAATAGTATTGATTGTTTTTAAGAATGCCATTATGTCGGATTGCATTTTGAAGGGAAAAAAGGATGGGTCAGTGACCTCTATCACGAAATCACAATCCTGTGGGAATGTAAGTGAATGAAGTAAATGTAAGTGTTATTTGTGAGTGGATTCCAGGCATGTATTTGTACAGGTCAGGGATGTTTCCATCAAGATAAATAGCATACACATCGGAATAAATATTTTTCGTCCATCAGTTTTGGACGGTATGCACAAACATTTTTTAAATACAGGTTTCAATTTCTTGTGATGGCTTGGTGTGTTATTGTCGTGGCATTATTGATCAAGATAAGTGTCTTGTTTTTTTTTTTTTTAACAATTTGTTTCTGAGAATATGCTCATAAAGGGATGTGTTTTAGTTCTGTAACAACAAATCAATAATAAAAAGTTATTATAATGCAACTATTCCAGTCATCGTGCTTTGCATGGAGCGACTTGACAATGATGGTGGCTTAAGATTAAATAAACGTCAAAGGAATAAAATTGTTGTAATTTCAAAGCATTTGCATGTGGCTAGGATCGTGCTGTTAGTTGCTGTTGAAATACTTTTCTGCTGGTTAAAACATTTTAGTGTTATATTCTATAGACCTGAAATATTTCATAAATATAATTATTTTCATCCATTGGAGCGTATTAATTTTAATCAACGCATATGCGGTTTGTGTACTGTTTTTCTGCATGGTCACAAATGCAATAATTAGGGCCCGAGTACCGCGATGTGAGGACCCTCTTTTAATTGCTCTGTTTATTATTATTATTATTATTGTTATTATTATTACTATTATTCTTCCACCGTGGAATGAATCGCATTTTTGAGGCCCTAAAACATACTCGAAAAGTCACAGAACTTTGCACACACCTGAAAAGTGACAAAATGGCACAGTAGCGCCACCTGTTAACATTCAAAGAAGTGCCCCTCCAGCTACTTTTAACGTACATTTACTAAAATCGGTATACACATGTAGCACACCATTAGCTACAAGAAAGTCTCTTGGAGCAAAAACCCAAACCCAACAGGAAGCGTTATTTTTAATAATAAAAATGTTGTGTCATTTTCAAGCGTCGTACTTTAACAAACTGCTCCCAGAGATTTATTCAGATCAACACTGAATTTGGTCAGTGTAAACTAAAGGTCTTGTTAAATTGTGAAGATGTACAGTTTTTGTTGAAGGGTGTGTCTGTGGCGGCCTGGAAAAATATGATGTTTCGCCATGAAAGTTGTTATAACTTAGCCATGCAATGTCGGATCTTCCCCAAACTTCACATGTTTAATACGACTCCTGAGCTGAACAGATCTACATGCCCATATTGGAAATAGAAATAGAAGTTGTTGTATCTCAGCCATCCCCAAACTTTACACGTTTTAAAAGAGTCATGGCCTGAACACATCTGAAGGCCAATATTCCATTTTAATCATAGCACCACCAGATGGCAACAGGAAATTACTTTTTCACACTAACTTGCAATGTCCAATCTGCAACAAACTTCAGATATTTAGCAAGACTCCTTGTTGTGCTTTTCTCTAACACAAGCAAACCATGTTCAACCTGCATCAAACGTGCTAAAAGTTCGATATAAGTACTGATCTGTAGTAGAGCTGCACAATAAATCTTTAAAAGATCACGATCTCGATTCGACTCCCCACAGCGAGCATAACTCTTCTGATCTCGAGATAACACGCAATCACTCACACGCACATCACATGCGCTTTTGCACGGGCAGCGGCCAGATGTGCTTGTTACGCCGGTTTCACACTGCACGCGCCAGCCCGGGTATACTTCACTTTCTACGTTGCACGGTCTCGCAGAGGGAAGCGTGCGTATGCAGAGCAGGAGCAGCGCACGGCGACTTGTGCTTTTCTACTGGCAGAGTTTGCTGCGCTAGGGCTGGCAGATTAATCGAAAAGTAATCGTAATCGACATTCAGAACCTATAATCGATAAAATTTTTTCCAGGTCAATTATTTAGATTACTTCCCCTTTAAAAACACTACCGTGTGTGGAGTCATGTGACCCTGCTCCTTTACGTTACCATGCGTTCACACCAGATGCGATTTGCGCAAATAAATCATGCTTTTCTCGCATACTTTTAATAAGAAAAACATTGAAAATTGTTGTTCAACATTGATGTTTAATACACAATCATAGATATTAGTGTGTTTCCTTCAATTATTTTAAAATCAAGTAATGCACCCTTCATTCAAAAATCTCTCACTTGTAATATGTGAGCATATTTACTGTACAAGATTTGTCAGTGAACTGTGAGGGCAAAAAAATAAAAATAAACGAATCATTCATTAATAGTAATCAAGTTAAAATGTTCAATTAATCGATATTTTGATTTTAGCCCAAATCGCCCAGCCGCTGAATCACTGCTTGTACTACAGTAGGCTAGATTGAATAGGCTATATTACCTTAATCTTTTGTGTATCATTCTGTAAAATCAATAAATCAGTGTAAGTTCAAACTGTTCAGGAGTTCAAATAGACCTCTAGGCTCTGGAAAAATAGAAAGGACTATTCTAATGCACTAGCTGTGTTATATATAACTTCTCGTATCAATTCACATCGATAATTACTAAAACAATACAATAGGCACATCTATAAAATACATTATATTTGTATATAATTATGTTTACTTTCTTAATGTTTAATAGTGATTTTTTTTCTTTACATTATTACATAATTTTGATTACATAATCATGATCTTTATTCTAAGCAAAAAAATCGTGCTTCTCATTTTATTGAGATTCGTGCAGCTCTAATCTGTAGACATCTTCATAACAATGTTCAGTTATAGACATATCACCACCAGCTGGCAGAAGGAATTTTGGCATATATAATATAATATTACTTTTAAATATTATTTCTATATTTGCATATTGCACACTGTTCCCTGTCTTCCTTAAGCCACGAGAGGCGGTGAGCCCGGGTGCGAGAGCCCTTTCATCGTTGCTTTAATAGGGTGTTTGCAAACACGTTGTTTTGTGGACGTGCGGAATGCAGCTGGAGGGCAGGAAGTGATTTTTCTCCATGGGAATCAGTAGCAGAAACTCCGAATTCCTGTGTTTTGCGTTGTTAATGGATTTTCAAATCAGGTAAACTGAGAAAACACAAGGAACTTTTATTGTGTAGGAACATTTGTTGCTCATAAGGAGTGAAATATCAAGATATTGACTGAAAAAGTGGCTTGTTAGCTGGCGTCTGTGGTTGGGAGGAGGAGAGTCATATAATACTGGTGTGTGCAAATGGTTAATATAAGATATAATAATACGTGAGAATATTAATAAAGAAATATATTAAGATACAGGGTAACACGGTCATAATTCTTCACTGATTATAAAGGAACATGCAAGATTGCGATCGAGTGACAGCTTTTTAGTGATTACATGGAAGCGCAGTTTGCTCACTTTCTATACTAAAAACAACTTTTATTTTAATCCTGAATTGATTAACGTGCTGTTAACAGCACCCATGGCCACGAAACCTGTATGCAGCAAAAGTTTCAGGAGTAACATATATCCGTGTGCCTCATAAATACAGCCTTTTCTTTTGAAATGACTTGTTTGCAGGGTAATTTTAGCCTGTATCCAGCGCCTCAATAGCAGGCAAGTATTTCAATTTAGTTTAAAATAGCTCCACTTCATGATATAATGATCATAATAATAATAATGAATACTTTCTTAATTTAGTGTATTCTGACTGTCTCACGCTGAATACTTAGGCAGCACTGGATTATCTATCCGGACTATAAAAATTTCTCTCTGCTTTTTAAGGAATATCGTAGTATCATCCCCGTCTCAATATGCTGCACAACACGACATGCATTCACATCAGTGTTAACTCAGTGGTAGAATTACACTCTCAAGACACTTATTCGCAATCACAAAAGTACATTATTTGCTTTAAAGTCTTGTCAGTTAAACATTTCATCTGTGTGCTGTCTGGATGCGCTTTTCCAGCGTGCATACCTGAAGCATGTGCGCACTAAAAGCCTGTCAAATAGCGCCTAATAACTGAAGATGTGATTGATCACGTGATTGTGGTAATGCTGTCAAAAACACACAGTGTTAAACACAGTTGCTTGTGTCTAAAGTGAAAGTGAACAATCAAGAGAAAACGTGGCAGTATATTAGATGTGTGCAGCTCTTAAAGGGACAGAACTAAACATGCTGCCGCTTGTTGTTAAAGGGATAGTTCACTCAAACATTTTACTCACTAACATGTTACAGGTTGTCCCAAATAAGATACTTTTGAGTAACCAAACAGAACCTGGTCCTCATTTAATTTAATACAAAGTCAAAAAGAAACCTTTCACCTTTCATGTTTGTTAATTCAGTACTGCTGAATACACTCTTCTTGAAAAATAAATCATATTCATATTATGTTTATTTATAACGTGTGTCTATTCGAATAACAGAGATAAAATGACAACAAGTTTTATCTAAGCTCATTTTGGCCTAAATATCTGCCTAGGGCTGCAGCTATTGAATATTTTAGTAATCGAGTATTCAGCTGAAAATGTCAGCAATTAATCAAGTAATCGGATAAAACGTTTTTGCTTAATTAAAGAGCAATATTAAATCTGCAAGAGTATGCAAAAATAAAAAAAATTATTAGAAGAACTTAAAATCTTAAAATTAACAACTAACTGGTTTCTCTTTTTGGAGAAAAAAATCGACATTTTATTTATTGATGATATTTCTAACATTTTAATATTAATATTAAAATATTAGGTCAAATATTATGATCATACAGTAAGTTCATGGCTTTGCGTTTATAAACCCTGTTCATTGCAATCAAACTAAAACGACCACACCTGTTGTATTGAGCGCATTAGACAACAATTTATTCAACATTCAGTATTCAAACTAAAGTATCAAGTGTTCATCAAAGCCATGGTTTAAAAGAAGTATTACGTGTTTAATCGTAAAAGTCATGCGCGACTTTGTTGACAGTAAACTCCCTTTGATAAGTAGCCGTGGTATAATCTTATAAATATTCCGGTATAGTGTAAACGTTCGTTCACACCGCCGATGACGAGTGCGTCAAAATTTGCTCTTGCCGCCCTGCCAAGCGCTGGACTGGTTGCCGCCGAACCGTGTCATAGCTCATTACCATAAACCTGATTTCAACTCTCCTCGACGCTCTCACCGTCCATGACGCGCCGCCAGCTTACATTTAAAATTAATGAATTCTGGCCACTCTCGCCGTCTGTGTTCCCTCCACATCCGTCGTGCAGTAGTGCCATCCCATCCATTTACCTGGTCTCGTGTGACGGTCCTCCTCCGGTTTCGGGGTAGGACATTTTTGTCATTTTCTCCTGTTCATTTGGTCTCTTTGCTCTTTGCCCTAGTTCATGCTCGCGCCCTCAAATCAAAACACTGCCATCTCCTAGTCATAGTAATGCAAAAATCATTGCGAAAATTGCGACATTAACTTAAAGATTAATTAATAGAGGCTTCGAGGCAGATAATATTTTGTAATCAAGTTTTTCGAATTACTCGAGGAAACGTTTCAGCCCTATATCTCCTATATCTGGAATTTTGCACTTCTGCTATTGATTCCTATGAAGAAAAATCTCTTCTTGCCGTCCAGCTGCATTTCGTGCCACAGCAATGACGTCATGTGCAAACAACCTTTATTTATTGTTTGCGCTGTCTCATGCTCTAGATTTGCAGGTTTATTTTATTGTTGTTGACTTTTAATCCTTGTTTTCACGTCTCTTACTATGGTAAACATGTGAGGGAAATGAAAGATTTTCATGGACATGAATGAAGAATTCCTACATTTAAGTTAAATCATGGGTTTTGAAACATGGACAGTATTAATTTCAAAAGAACAAAGTTTTAGGAATGAACACATCCATGCTTTTTGCTTCGGCAACCCTGACAAAGTGAAGTGCCCGATAGGCAACCATTATCTAAACATCCAAAATAAAAATTCTTTGCATAATATGTGTGTGTTTTGTGCATATTGATTATGTGCGTGTATATATGTGCTTGTGTGTGTGTGTGTGTATATATATATATATATATATATATATATATATAAATACACACACATACTTGCAGTATATATTTAAAATTAAAATATTTGCATGCATTCACATTTATATTTGTATTTGTAGAATGTATAACTGAACATATTTAAAATTTTAAAATATTATTTTCTGAAATACATACATGCATTTGTATATACATAATAAATATACACATTTCACATTCATGAATTAAATATACAAAAACTGTGATTAATCGCAGTTAAGGCAACACTCCACTATTTTTGAAAATAAGTTCATTTTCCAACTCCCTGAAAGTTCAACGGTTGGGTTTTACCGTTATGAATCTATTCAGCCATCCATTTGAGTCCATGTTAGTTCTTAATCCTGTTCTGTACACACAGTTAAGTAATTTACAGGAGGGACAACCGCATTCTACTACTGAGTTAGGAAAGGCCATGTGGCCAGGCATGGTTTCCCATACTAAGAATTTGTGCTTTGCGTTTAACCCTCTGGAGTCCGAGGTGATTTTGGGGCCCTTGAGATGCTTTGATATTTGTGTTTTTTTCAGCTACTTATAACATATTATTGACCAACCTGTATTTTTCTGTATTTTATTATGCATGGTTAGTAAGTTTGCATTAACTCATTAATTTGCATTAATTAAAAGTTGGTAGTGATAAGCATTTACAGAAATTTAACTTAACAACTGGTTGTTGATGATGAGATCAATTGGCTTCCGCTAGAGGCCATCATGTACTAAGATGGGCAAATGAAAAGATCTTATTTTCTAAGCTGGTATGGCTAGTAACTGTACTCTCATTCCGGCTTAATAATCAAGGAGCTATGCTGCTGTACCATGGCTGCATCAGGCACAATGATAAAACTGGGGACTATTTACAGGCACTGTGAAATATTATGCCAGAGATTGGCTGCATGGAGTTGAAAATGATAAAAAAAAATATTTTATAGTTTGACAGAACTAGAAAACAGTGTGCTTTTGCGTTTAACACAGACATTTTTCAGACTTCAAACCAAAAATCCTTTCAAAATAATGTGAGATGATGTAACCAGAAGTTCTCATTCGGGTTTTAGTACTCATTCCATGGCATTTTATTACTCAGGATGTTGTCTAACATTGTAAGTATTCTGCAGGGCTTATTTGACGAGTTGACACAAGATGAGAAAGATGTTGGAAATCGTCTGCCACATAAGGATGTTCATGACCTTAGACAAGAGCACTATAGAAGTATTTCACTCCCACAAAGCATGTTTTGAGTTTGTTGTACATTAGATATGGATATTTTTCTTATAAAAGCATCTTGAGACTCTTAAAGTATGTGTGTTGCAAGGAATCACGTTGTCCTTGACTTTTTGAGATGAGTTGATTGTTGCAATTTTTAGATTTGAAGAAGATTCAGAAATCGCAATGATGACCATAGAATGAAGTGGAATAAATACTCTTCGAAACTGTCACTGTTGCTCTGCATGTCCTTCTAAAGAATCTCAGATGTGAAAACGTAAAGCTAACTGATTTTCGAAATGGTCTTCTATCTAATGAGCTATGTTGTTATTTTGACTGTCACAGTGTGTAGTGCTGGGCGGTATACCGATTAGAGCTCGACCGATTATAATGTTATATTTATATTACGTTATAATGGCCAATAAATGAATATTTAAAAAATTAATTAAAAACGGACGAAATACCCTTCAACCTTGTCATGAGTGTTGGCGTTGTATAGTTTGTCCACCAGAGGGCACTCTACACTGTCCCTGTTGGCAACATTTGTGTATAACGCGCCACACATCCTGCAATCTGCTGATCCAGCCAGAGTCGGGCAGGCGTTTATTACCAGCACCGTCTGGGTGTCTTCAAAATCCTTTATCGGTCTGGCTCTAATACCGATTTGTACCGATTTTGTTTATTTTTCTTATGCAATACCGGTATATGTCATTTAATGTTCAGAGTGCAAAATAGTTTAAAATGGGCTCTATTTTCATTGTTGCACTGTTGTTAGGGAACAGCTTTATGTGCTACTAAGCGTGAAAGGTGTGGAACAACTAGAACGTGAACTCCGCAACAAATATCCATCTCCATCAACTCCTGCATCTCACACTTCAGCGTTAGATTCAACAACTTTTAGACTATTTTCATAGAATACAAAAACGAACAATCCTAGGTTTTTTTTATGAAACTTATCTATGGTTCAGTTGGTAGATGTGTCCAGTACTGCCTCGTGAGTGCGAGCGCCGACTCTTTAGACACAGTGTTGTCCCTCTCGGCATCTGTTTTGTGCAGCAAGTGCCAGAGAAGCAGCCGTACTGCCGCAGACTCATCAGTAAATGACTACAAAACATCTTTAAGCACCTGGCATTTGCTGACAGTTTGAAATGATGGACAGACAAGCATAGTTTGATTGTTAATATTATGTACTGCATGAGACAAAAAGTATGGTTATAGCCAAAACCAGCGCATAGCTGCTCTTTAATGTAGAAGCATGTTGATTATAAATGATGGTGACTCCTGGATAACATAGCTATTAATGGGTCGTGTTTAGTTACTATTTAGTGGGAAATATTTGGTCATCGTTACAAAAAAATGTGGCATTCTAAGCCAGTCTACTATAGCATTCCCTCACTCAATCAGAAGATACAGTAAAGAACACCCGGTCATGCATGAAAAACAAAACAAAACAAAAACGTTGTATACCATCAAGCCGGCGTAAAAAGCGAGCACTAAGGATAAAAGAAATGGCAGTTTGAGTAGATCCAAATCTGTAGGAATTTGTTTGTTCTACTGAACACGAAGAAAGATGTTTTGAAGAAAGTTTCAGCACATTTAACCATTATAAATGCTTAAACACTTACGATGTACATTTATGATTTATTAGGAGAATTGTTGCTGATGCAGTGTTTCTGCTGGGTTTTTTAAAATCTTAAATTATACAAGAAAGTCTTAATTATGATTTCAAGAGGTCTTAAATTTGGAGATGGAAAGAATTGCAATATGGCTGAATGCGAAAGATGATTAAATTTGAAACGACTATGTTGTTCATAAAAAAAAAAAAAAAACCCCTAACCCTAATCTTAATTTAAAAACGATATATTTGAAACATCAGTTTTCAACTTTTTACGTTTCAAATATCAAAACGTGTATTTATAACTGTAGGTTAGCATTCTGTGTCCCTCTAAGTTGCATTAAACTGTAAATACATCTACATGCCAATTGAGATGCATTGCAGAGATTAATACTGATTTCCTTTGCTTGGTAATAGCAAAAATGCCAAACTTTGATTCAAAAGATGATGCACACTTTCACCCAGAAAACTTACTGGAAAATATACATTTCTATCATTATCACTATTTCTATCACTGTGAACTGACCACACAGAATACAAAGAATATCCAAAAAATTGTAATGTTTAAGATATCAGCACAATAACACACAATAACATTTTTATTTATTTTTTTTAAAATATTTTTTGTCAATATTGCACACATCTAATTCATGTTATTTCATTTATATAATCATTTAACAATAATAATTGTACTAATAATACTTTTGACACCCATTTAAAAAAAAAAAAAGGTTTAAAGGCTGAAATGTAAAGTTTATCATTATCTAAAAATTGCAACATGTTCAGTATCTGAAATGAATCGCTTATGAAACTGAATGTGATTTTGGGTTGCTTGTCAGTAGTCTATGGCTCGGTGTATTAACTACAAACAATATCTTAAGTACCACCACCAGTCCTAAGCTCAGTGAACATGACAAATATACAATATTGGGTATTCTAATTACTAAATTTCTGTCATCTTTATAATGCTAACTCATCACAACTTACACAACTCATCACAATAACATATTAGTGTTGATAATATTTGCAATAATATATTGTCTCTCTCACATTGTCCCTCAGAAACAACAAAAAATAGCGTACAATGTTTTACAATATTAAATTTATTCTATTTCATATCCATTTTATTAATTTAAAATATTTAATGTTGGGGACAAGTTATTTTACAAATATGAACATTTCTTTAAAAAGTAATGGAAAATTCCCTGGTAAAGTTACTTTTATAATGATGCAAGTCAGTTACTAACCCAGTTACTATTATTGAGAAGTAACTAGAAAATTTACTACCAGTATAAATGAATATATAGCTGTAACTTGTATAAAAAGTACATTTTAATTTAGATTTATTAATATAATCCGAGACAAGGGTATAACATAGTATGTAAGTGATTCAAAACTGTGCATAGGCATAGTAAAAATTCCCATGATGGTCATGACAGAATTTTATGACGCACATAAGTATGAGTTGAGTGTTATCCATGCCATTGATGATAATGCTTTTGATAAAGATATAGTTTTAAAAATGATGTTAAATGTAAACAAATAGCAATTTTGTTATTGTGAATTTTAACAATACGTAATGGTTCGCCCATCTTTACTAATATTAGACAAAGATAGTACTAGTGCCATTGTAAGCAGGCCGTGATTTTATGATGATGTTAAAATTTTGCCTAATTTTTTTCTCAGCGGATGCGCAACACAGGCTTAATCTCTTCTACCTGGCGAATGATGTCATTCAGAATTGTAAAAGGAAAAATGCCATTGTCTACCGCACCACCTTTACTGATGTGCTCCCAGAAGCTATGAAGCTCATCAGGTAAGTCTGCTTATAACAATGACCCTAAGACTGATAGACTCAAGATCAGGAAATACCTTCCTTGCCTTTAGACCACAACAGTGTAATTTATGTAAAATACTAAATGATTTTATGATATTATGTTTCTACAAAGACTCAAAACTGCATTACTGCAGTGCGCCAGTAATGAGCGCTTCTAACTAAGAATGCTTGGTGACATTGTATGCCAATTATATTCTAAAATGAAGTGACATTATAAGTCTTTGTAAATGCAAATTTCCTGTAGTGCCACAAAGGATTCGAAGGTGAACAAGGCAGTGGTGAGGATACTGTCCATTTGGGAAGAGAGAAGTGTCTATTCAGAGGAGTTTATCAGTCAGCTGAGGAACAGTTTGGTTCAGAAAGAAGAACCAGTGAAAGGTCTGAATCATTTACTAAGGATGTATTATAATGTTGCTTGAGTATTTTAGGTGTTGTTCCAAACCCATAAGACCTTTGTTCGTCTTCGGAACACAAATTATGATATTTTTGATGATATTAGAGAGCATCCATAGACAGCAATACAACTGAAATACTACAAAATAAAAAAAGTCCAAGTGACATCAGCGGATCAACTTTAGACGATACAATTATTATTATTTTTTTTTTTTTTGCACAAAGAAAATAGAAAATTAAATTAGAAATATTTTAATTTGTGTTACAAAGATGAACAGAGGCCTTACTGGTTTGGAACGATATGAAGGGTAATTAACAACAATATTTTCATTTTTGGGAGAACTAACCCTTTTTAGTTTGAAAAAATATTAAAGTAATGGTTTTCTTTTTAAATATTCCTTGATTTTAGTTCCTGCTCCAGTCAACTCCAAATCTGCCCTAAAATCGAAGGTCGTTGCTGAGTTTGTGGTAAGTAATCATTATTCACACTGAAACGTACTATACTTTTCATTTTTTACAACTTCTTACCAACATTTTTATTTTTTTTGCCTTTCAGCCCTCAGGATTTATTGAGCATCTGTCCAAGTACAGGAAGTCCATGGATGAGATTGATCTCAAAGAGAAACAGTTAGCTGCAATGAGAGTGGATGTGTGCAGCACAGAGGCCCTGAAGAAACTGAAAGGTCAGTAAACAGTGGCCTTTTAAGAATCTAAAAGGATATGCATTCGTTACTAAATCAATATTTTGCTTATTTTTGTGTGTTCGTTCTTTCTGCATCTCATACTTTAGACAAGGCAGGAGGTAAAAGGTTCTCTAAAGACTTTGAAGATGGGAGTGCAAAGCTTCAGGAGTTTGTTTCCTTTCTGGATGGAGAGGTCAAAAAAGGCCCGCCATTGATGGAAGCTCTGGAGAATGCGGATATATTTTATGAGATGCAATATAAAGAGGTCAAGATTGTGGCTAAAGTGAGTATTGCAGTTTAATGTAATTGAATATTTTTGGGTGTCATTTGAAATTATAATATAAACGTACATTAGTTTCAATCTTGTACAAATTTGCAGTGTTTAATGCAGAAATATGAATAAATTCTTGAATTCTCCATATTGAGAGACAAGAATGAATGTAGCCAACCATCAGGTCATTTCAAATGAAATGGCTGAGTATAAAATAAGTAAAATGTTGTTTTATTTATATTTCCAAAAAGCACTTTATGAAATCGAATTATTTCCGTTTGCTTCAACAAGAGCTTAATCTCTCTTCACTCACAGCAGCCTCAGGCCTTCCAGCAGACTCATTATTTCAATTCACATATTAAAAAAACTGTCTTTATATTTGAAAGCAGCAAATAGCCCTTTCAGAACTAATGACCAAATGCTCATTTAATGCTTTTAGTGGTTTCAGCTGCGTTGTGCCGCAATTGAATTTGTACAGAAACAGAGACATCTAGACCATTGTGTAGCAAAATGTCCTTGTCTTATTTGCTCTATCTGTGACAGCCATATTTGGCCGTTTCATAAAAAGTATTAGCCTTTCCATTGGTTTTGTAAGGTTGAGGGTAAAAAAAAATAGATTATACGTAAATATATGCAAAGCTACTGTCATATCTTTCCTGTGTGTGTATGTGTGTTTGTGTGCTTATCACTGAAAAAAGAACAAAATGAACAAATGCTGACTTTGTATTGCTCAACCCTAAAAACAAAGCATTTGTTAATATGCCAATTTTGTGAATGTACAATTTGATAGATGTAGTTAATGCTAACTAATAGTGGAACTCTCCAAATCCTGCCAGGCCTACGAGACATTTGCAAACCGGGTATCGCACCTTAAGCGCAAGCTCGATGCACTGAAGAATATGTTGCCGGATCCAGATGACTCTCCCATTCCCTCCCCGATTGAAGATGCTCCTTCACCCACGGGCTCTGAGTCACCCTTCCATGCTCTGGAAAGGATTGGTACCCCAGACCCAGATCTGGATGGGCAGGCAATGGAGGAGGACCTCATTGCTTTGGCTGATGCTCCCAGCCCTCTCTCATCTGTCGGGGGTTCCTCACCACCGAGTGCCCCTTTGGGAGACAAAGACAATCGTGATGTAGAAGACATGGACCTCTCGGATGTAGAGGAGACAGAAGCACCTGCCATCATAGGTATCATATGAGCTTTACTAAGTTTTTTTTTTTATGTTTGGTATGTTTCACATTCAACAGAAACTTCTTGAGGCATTTCCATTTATTTTGATTTCTCCTTACAGTTGAGGAACATGTGGCCTCTGCTGTTGTGTCCAAACAGTCCACTGCTACTCCAAATGTGACAGAATCTTTACCATCAAATGAAGGCACACAAACAAAGCAGATCGCAACCCCAGCTGTGACTGCTCCCTCAGCAGTAATAACAACAACAACCATCACCACACCAACCACACCATCACTGCCGGTGAACCTAGCTGGTGTTGACCTAGGCAAGATCAGCTCCATCCTCAGCACAATCACAAATGTTATGAAGAATTCAGGTGAGATGCTGAAATTTGTACAGCATGCCATACACAGGTTAATTTATCTCATTGAATATACATACTGGTCAAAGCCACAGTCTAGTGGTAAGCATGTTTGAATGTGGCTTGTGTTGTCGCTCCTTGTCCTCTACTAATTTTCTTGTCTGCTTATTATTAAAAAGTAGAAAAATGTTAAAATAATTTAAAATTTGTATTTGGAGATCTGCTTGATAGAATGAAAACTGAAAAAAAACCCACCTTTATTTGTATGTTACATAATGCATTCAAATCTTAATTTTGCCATTGCAGCTGTAGGAGTTAGTCCTATGTCTCGGTCTTCCCCAAGTGTACCTTCTACTCCAAGCTCAACTCACAAGACTCCCACTCCCACTACTGCCCCTCCAGCCAACCCACTGGCCAGCATCCTTTCAAGGGTGGACATCAATCCCAACACTCTGCTCAGTGCTCTATCCAAAACGCAAACCCATGGGGGTTTTCAGGGTGAGAAATGGAAAAGAAAAATGATTTGAAAAACCAAAGACTTGGGATATGAAATTTGTTTAGAACACAGTAGTTCAAAATGTTTTAGGTCAACATGAAATCAAAATTAACCTTATTTTTGTTTTTAATGTTTTAATCTTGCCCAAAATTCCTGAGGAATGCAGTCCACCAGTTTTACTAAATATAAAGCTTCACTCAAATTTTTACTAAATATAAAGCTTCACTCAACTCAATATGTAAGTTAAAAAAGTTGAAAATGTAATTTCATGTTGACCCAAAACCTTATAAATATTTTGCCTAATTGTGGAAGCAACAGCAGATGATATTAGAAAATTATTGGGGCCAGATTTACTAAACAGGGCAAATTAGTGTTAGAATGCAATTCCATTACTACAAAGTCAAAGCACCTAAAAACAAATGATAGGTGCGTAGGTAAAAAAAAAATTGAATCCCTCCGGCAATCAATACTTGCTAAATATAGAATTTTATTGTCACAGACATAAGCAACGTATCGGTCAGGCATATGCATACTACTAAAAATTTTACATTATTAACTTACACTCTCAACAAATTAATCATGTCATCAATACTACATGTTGACCAATCACCAATCAGTATGTTACAAAATAACCAGAGCTCAAATATCCAATAGAAAACACTTTACAGCAATACAGTAACCAATAAAATACACAATAAAAACATGTTACAACATTACAGTGAATAATGCTTTACCATTTGACCTCAAGGGTAATAAAGTTTGTAAAGTCACAGTAAAGAACAATTCACGTCTTAATAAAAGGGTATGCATGAATGGAACAGACACCTTTTAAAACCCACAGAAAATGTAGGGAGGGCACTTTAAGATTAAAAGTCAACACGTCAATGAAATTTACTAAGAGCCGCATTGGTTAGTGTAGGGACACAAACAAGCAAAGCTGATTTTTTGGCTATTAAATAATGCTACAAATAACAGTAAATTGAATACCGCAAACATTGCTAAATCACATTGGCTAATTAATTTTAATATTCTCCTCTCATAAATTTAGTGTCTGAAAGGGAAGCTTTTACATATGCAACAAAGTCAGCTCCAAAAATAACGGTCCTTGTCATGTCTTCAGTAAATCTAGCAGTAGGTTTTAATGTCAAACGAGAATTTGCGCTGGTACAAACTGTTAGTAGTCTGGCCCTTAGTAAGAGTTCTTCAGAAAATGTGTTGTGTATTTAAATCAATCTGCTGACCCTTGCGTCCCTACCCCTATCTTTCTCTTTCTATAATTTTCCCCCCACAGGTCTGTCCTCTTTGCTAAACAGCCCAGCTGCAAAGACCCCCACAACTTCAAATTCTGAAAAGCAGTCCCTAACCATGCCTATTACAGCAGAGGCTCACACATCTTCTAAAGTCTTACCTACTCCATCTAGTCTCCCACTGGCTAGGGATCCCACCTCTCAAGGATCTGTGGCTCCTACGCCTATGCAGCCCAATATGGCGAATGAGAATGTAACTCCGAGCTCTTCTGTAAGCTCTGCCTTGGACTCCAAGATTGATAACATCCTCCAAGGTCACCCAGGACTGAAAGGCTTTAATTTGGGCTTTCCATCTGTTCTGACATGGTCTAAAGGAGCTGTTGATAGCCCTTCAGCAAGTGCAGAAAACCTTGGTGGAACCCCTGTAAGGGATGAAGCTGGTGCTACTCCAACGCAAGATGAAATTATGGATGTTCCTCAGTCAGAGCTGTTCCCATATCAGCAGGGGCAAACTGTGTCTATTTCCACAGTTGTGGATGCAAAATCAATGCATTCACTCCCGTCGTGGCAAGAACAAAATGCTCACACTGATCAACAAGCTCATACGGACATGCACCAGAAGACTGCACCTAAAAAAAACTCTGTGCCCTCTCTTGCCGAGGCAGAAGCTATGCGGCATCAACGCATCGAAGCAATGTGTTCCTCTTCCAGCAACCAGCAACCTTTGAGAGACAACGTAGAAACCACAGAGAGATCCAGTGTAATGCTTCAAGATCTGAGACAAAACCCCTTAATTCGGGATGTGGGACCCAATTCTAAAATGGTGGAAGGTAGCTATGCATATCGAGATGATCAGGAGAAGCAAGTATCGGCCAGTTCTGATGCATACGGTGCAGAGCCGTACCTTGCCAAAGAACCAAGACAGGATCATGCTGCACCTAACTTCTTCACCACACCTCTACCACCGATCCCAAAGCTTCCTCCTCCACCGCAAGACTTCATGCATGCAGCATCTTCGAGGCCAAGTGGTCCTCATCCCACCCGAGAATTGCAGGAGCCTTTTGGGGAAGTGGATCGAGGTGGTGTTGATGGATCATATGCACAAGCAAACTCTGATTATGAACACTTGTCTCATGAGGTTCCAAACAAGGAGCCTTTCCATCCACACGGGGACGGGGCCTCTCACTCTGCTCATGCACAGCACCTTGCTCCTAAAATCCCACCAAATGGTCCAGTGGACTACAACCACCGATATCCACCAAGATTACCTCTGCAGCACCCTCCAAGTATACCCCATCACCGCATTGGGTCTCCTCCTTCAGTAAGGGGTTACCATGAAGCCTCAAGTCCTCCTCGACCTTTACCTGAAGATCCATACTTTGACCCATACTATGAACAACAACCACATAGCCCCTCTTCCCCTCATTACGACATGCACCCGATTTCACCTCATGCACAAGAGTATTATCCTGAAGAAATACCACCTCACTATCCAGAGCGCAGGGTTCCTCCTTACTTGGAGCACAGGGCTCCACCACCACACCATATTCGTCCACCACACCCTGGGCATTATCCAGGTCCTAGGCCTCTTTGTAGGCCACCACCGGTCCGTCATGAGCTGCCCTTTCCAAGGGGCAAGCGACCTGGCCCACCATTTGGTGGACCTCCCAGAGTCAGGGGCCCCTTTTATCCCCCTAAAAGACCCTTCTTGCCTCCGCATTACTAAAGAGTCTGTCTATGCTCAGGGTGTTTAGTGCATGTCGCAGAGAGCAAATAAAGAAGTCCAAGTGAAGTTGGCTTATCAGCAAGGAAAAAATTGCTGCGGACAATGACCCTAAGGGGACGGTGTTGAACACCTTCACAAGAATAGAGAAGTGCAAAATTATTCAAGGAACCAGGGGCATGGAATTGGATCGCCAAAGACTCGAGCAAGATTTTCAAACAAGATGAAGTCAAGCAGCACTGGAGCTGACAAATGGAAAGAATATCTGGCAAGGAATGCTGGGGGAATGAGATGGAATCTGAAGGCAGACAAAACAAGAGGTGGTTATTCTATTTCATTTCATTAATTCTTTAATTTCTATAGTTTTTGTGTCTAGTTCTATAAAAATCCAATTGAAAGGTTAAACATTCTTTCTCTTAGTTGGAATTTGTGCGCACTTATCTCGCACATATGTTTGGGAAAGAACTCAGTGGTTTTTTGGATCAACATTTAACTAAGGTTGATATGTAATATTTTTTTACTTTACAAGGTTTAAGTTCTACTGATGATCAAGCTATATTGTTATGCAAAACTGATAGTTTTGATCTTATTTTGTACATGTAAGTAAATGTACCCTAACAGGTAGTTAAACTTCATTATTTTTGTCTTTAATGGACAAACAGCAGTGTAGAGAAAAAGTAATCTTTACAATTTTGAGGTAAGGTGCTGAGGTGTACAGAGACAAGCCATTTTTGCCAACAATGGCAGAAGATGCAGAAGAAACGAAGTTGTCGGGCAGAATCATCATGGCCTCCCTCAGTTCCCTGAGGCTTTTACTGTACTGACATAAATAAAGATGTGTTTGGAAAAAACCACTGTGCCGGAGTGCAGTCTCAACCATGATGTCTTTGAGTCTTTTCATCTTAGTTTCTTCAGTGACTGTTTTATTTGCTTTTCACAGTTTCGCGGGCACCTATCATTCATCAATAAAATACAACGTAACAACTTTATACGCAGAAATTTATGTAGATTTGTTTTACACTGTTTTAGAACCACAACCAGAGGTTTTTAAGCACATTTAATTTAATTCTCAATGAATTAGTCTTTGAATGGGTAAACGTAAATCTGTAACTTTAAAACGATATAATTGCACGCTGTACAAAGCATAGCCTGAGTTATCATAATGTGTAGAAGTGTATTAAGTATACAGAAATGTATGTAGTATATTCAAGCTAATTTTTCACCTCTTCACTAAAGTGTGTTCTGTTATAGATCCACTTCGTGTTGCCTTTTTCCTGCTTAGTGATCCTGGACTTAACACTTCTCTTACATACTAGTCTAGTTTGCAATCAACATTTGCTTCATGTCACTTTAGGCCAGCTCACATCTCACTGATGTAAAATTTTATTGTTTAAAATTGCCAATTTTTATGAGGACACAATTGGATTAAGATGCAAATATTCCGTCTGATAAAAATAAGGACTTCATCAGAGATGATTCTGGTCACACTTAAGTTGTGTGGCAAATGTTGCGTCACGTTGTTGAATCTTTCTCTGAAATAAATGTAGCATATAGGACGGGGAATTTGCACAGTAACTCTAGCATCTGAAATTAAGCCCCAGCATGGTTCCACTTAATTTAATGTCACTCATGCTGGAGTATCAGCTGTGGCTGATTACATTAGGCGCAGATGCATGTGTGTGGAGTGAAGTCCTTGAATCAGAACAGGGTAACAACTTCATAAAGGTTTTTTTTTTTCTTTCTTGTTTAACATGTTTAAAAATTAAAAAGAATTTACGTTTAGATTTTTGCTGGCTAATAGGTTTTCCCAACATGGTAAACATTACGTAAAACGTTTTTCCCAACAAACGTAAACATTACGGGGCATTTTGGAACTCTTTTTTTCCCCCCTCAGTAAATACGTCATACGTGTATCAATGTTCTTTGTTTTAATTTGATGGCTAAATTACTATAAAACATGAACTACTGAAAAACGAACTAAAAACCAAACCAATGCTGCTTGATAAATTAAGCTGTCCCTTATAGTTAATAAATATTCATTGCTTATAATATGAAATACTTAACTATTAAAATGACTATTAAATTGGGAAAAGGCCCATTATAGCTAAACAGTTCAGAAAAGGCATGAAAACTTCACATTCTCATAAAATCTAGCCAATGCATTTTCCTGTACATTTCAGAGAAAGTTTAATTTTATTCTGAAAAGAAAACATCTGGTGTTGAGCCAGCTTTAAAGGGACCGTTCACCCAAAAATGAACATTTTGCCTTCTTTCACTCGCTCTTATGTTGTTTCAGAGTCATTTTCTTCTGTTCAACATTAAAGAAGATGTTTTGAAGAATATGGGTTTTTGGGATGGGATGTTTTTTTTTTCCCTCTGTGCTTTGGAAGTCAGTGGGTATCAGAAACTGTTTGGTTACTCACATTTTTCAAAATATCATCTTTTGTGTTCAGCAAAATAAGGAAGACTTCAGATTCTGTCATGTTTTATTTACCCTCGAGTTATTCCAGATCTGTATGAATCTCTTTGTTCTGCTGGACACAAAGGAAGATATTTTAAATAAAGTTTAACCAGGGTTTTTTTGGTCACCATTGACTTCAATAGAAGGGGAAAAAAATACTATGGAAGTGTACATTGACCCAAAACAGCCTGGTTACAAACTTTCTTCTAAATATCTTCCTTTGTGTTTGGCAGAACAAAAAAAATTGTACAGGTTTGGAACTACTCGAGTAAGTGATGACAGAATTATCACTTTTGGGTGAACTAGTACTTTAAGGGCGAGTAAATGTTGGAGGAACTATACCTTTATTTTCTCCATAGTTTCACACTAGGAGTTTTCACTCTCTAGCTCTCTGAGGTTTATGCTTAGTAACACATGTTTTAGAGGTGTCATCTCCTGTCTCTCATGGACAAGAGCAGAAGTGCATGAAGAGAAGGGTTTTAAATTGCGTGTAGAAACTGCTGTCAGTAAAACATAACCTACATTTTTATCTTAAAATCATTAATAGTTTATATACATATTCATGTCTGGAGATTTGGTGGGACTAGCAGTAATTAACACCTAATTGCACAATAAAGTAAAACTTAGTTTTAAATTAAAGTTAATCTTGAAAAAACTTCACAATCCAGTGTTATTAAGTTTTTACAGACTTAATGTGCACACAAATAGACGTGATGATGGTAAAGCTATCGCATATTAATTAATGGTTTTAAATGACGTTTTATAGCCTAGGTGTTATTTACATAAATCCTGAAATATCAGAGAAACAAAACCTGTCGCGCCCCTTATGAAAATGCAAAGTTGATTTGAATTTCTAACATATTGTTTAAATATAACGAGAGTTAACAGTAAAGCCCTCCAACATGTGAGAAAGTCAAATCAACGGTCTATCGTGTCTTCAGATGTTTCAGTAAGATCGATTATGATACATAGCCTAGTTAAACAAAAAATTATATAGCCAAATAAATAGGCTAATCAAATGTATAAATTATTTTGTCGCAAGGAAAAAATTAAAACCTTTACGTTCCTGAACACGAAAAGAAGACCCATTAAATTATTTTTATTTGTAGTATGTAATTATAATATTAAACGCCGTGTCATTATAACACATTATAATGTATTACATTTTAATTAATTAATATGATAATATATAATATTTTATATAAAATATAAACAGTTGTGTAGATTCATTGTTTGTAATTATAGTAGATAGAAATATTATAAAATAACTTCTTCTTGCTGATAACGCTACACCTTTTATACTTAACAGCCAGCCCCGAAAATGAGGCTTTCCAGTGATCATCTGGAGTTTATCGGCTCTCTCGTACATTTATTGTACTTAACATAGCCGACCTTATTTAAACAGTATTGAAGGTCACGCCTCCACATGCGAAGAGCGCGTGCACGGTTCATAACAGTGGAATGTTTTCAAACGCGTCATGCAAAACTTTCCATAGCAGCATGTTCTGCGTTGGACCCCATCCATCAAATTACCCGCCCTCGACATACACTAGAAATTTGCTCTGTATTAAAATATGAAAAAACACAAACAGTTTCTTGTCTTTTGAATTTTAATTAAATGTTTTCTCTTTATATAGCATATATATATATATATATATATATATATATATATATATGTGTGTGTGTGTGTGTGTGTGTGCTATACAAAACTGTCAAGAAGCAGTACCATTTTAAAATATACTAATAAGTATTTCAATATGTATTTTACAGCACCATTTAAGTGTAAATAAGGTACAAGGATTTTGTACCTTAGGGTTTATATACAAATATAAATGAAAGCATTAGCTTATGTTTTATCTTTTTTCTCTCTACTCCCCCTTCTGTCACTTTTGTCTTGTTTTAACCCAAATAATAGTTTGTTTAATTGTTTCCCCCTTGTCCATCCCTCAATGTATGCAGATCTTCTGGTGAAGACTTTGTCTGCCCAGCAACAGAGTGCTTGAGGGGATGTCCAATGCCCTTGAATCCCATCCGCTTGCAAATCAAGGTAAGCAGTTGGTCAAAGCAACTGTAAATTATTTACCACATTTTCTGTGGTAACATGCACAAACTATTGTGTATTTCCTTATACAACTAACAGAATATAATAGTAGTCGTATACTTTGCTTGTAGTGGAGGTTAACTGGATGCACCTACTGGTTAAACCTTTTATTTTCCTAAAGTTGTTTGAGGCCTTCAGGACAAATGCAGTGCACAATATGAGGTTAGAGCTCTACCTCCCTCTACTGGTACAAACTGATGTAAATAAGCTGGTGCTTTATTGCTATAGGCAATTATCACAGGTCTCCTGGGTTTACTTGCTCTCTTGTTGGAGGTATTTATTATGGTTTCTTATGTTCTTGTAATGAATATGCAGATAATATCGTGGCTACATATTATATAACATAGGAGAAATGTAAATAATTTTGTAAATAGATGTGTAAGACCATATAGGCTGACCGTAGTTTCTAACCCGGAACTGACAAATCAGGTTATTGCTCAAAAGAATGCACAACATAAAGGTCAGGGTATCAGTAGGTGACCTTTTCAACAGTTCACTTAAAGCGAGGTGGATGCAGCTGATACAATATCACATTTCATACCTCTCAAAGGCCTTGGGTTGCTTTATATGAATATATATGTATAAGATATGATAGAAGCTTCTCACAAATGATGAAAGTACTTTGTTTGTCATCTGGATTTCTTGGCTCTTGTTCAAAAAGCATGTTGCGCATCTGGAGCTTACATGGAATCGATCCTCCTGCATAACTGACACTGACTTCGACCACCGACAAGCTCTCAATAAATATAAATAGGCAATACTGAAATAACCAGCAGATGTCGTCGTTAATTCAACTGTCTGGTATAACCAGTTGAGTCATTTGTGATTTTTAAGTGCGTGCTCTTGTGTACGTGAATGAATCGTGCTCTGGATCATATTACATTTTTATTTAATTATTTATTTATATTTTTGTTCTAAAGTGAGGTTATCAGAAAGATAAGTTTTAATATGGATTTGGGGTCAAGAGTACAAACAGCATTGGCGGATTTAGGGGCGCTTGGCAGATGGTTGCCAATCCTAGTAAATGAACACAAGTACACTAGACTTTAATTTAGTTTACCCTGAAAGCAAGACAACCTCATATGTAGGTTACTGAGCATTTAATAATTACAAATAAACTTGATGCCCCGGTGGATGTAAATCGAGTACAAGGTTTGTGATGTGATCTATAGTCTCTTAAAGGTTAATTTTATTTTATTTTTTTGTCAGCGATAGATAATGGATAAAATTGAAATCTCTGTCAAATCGCACAGATAACGAAATCGCTCGGCCATATAGCGGGGACATCACGTAGTTTACGTGGGCGTTAATTTGCGAGAAAACATCATTTGGCTCAGTGTAGTTTCAGCACCGTGGTCAGAGCTCGACGAGAACAAAAGGCGGATTAGCGTCCTTGATATCAGGGGCCGTCCAAATGTTACATGCACACCTAAAAAACGAAGGCTCAAATAGGGAACCATAACCCTATTTATCTACAGTACATTTATTTGAAGTAAAACGTGCTTCTTTGTACTGTACTGTGTTCAACAGTAAAAATAAACCTTATTGATTTTATGTTTGTTATGGATTGTGGCTCTTCATAGAGGAACGTGTGATTAATATTATTCATACAGCCTAACTATTAATCATTCTACATATGACTATTCCAATCTCTTTCCCTTTATGTTTGCTTTATTTTTTGCATACATATGAAAAATGTGTTTATCTTATATGTTGTTCTTATTTTTGTCAAACTTGTTTTCCCTTGTACAACAAAAGAACATGAATCATACTGTACTCTATTCACTTTATGGTCAGTTAATGATCTGCAGTAACCGTGAGAATAATACACTCATATAAGAATTATAAAATATACTGTATCCCTTTTTATGTATAAAGTTGCTACTGCTAGATTTTGATTTTTGAGGTAGGCCTATGCATTATGGGAACTACAATAATTACAAAATATTTTATGCAAATGATAAATTGAGATATAATTGCGCGATTAGGAGTCAATCATGACTAGGTTTTCTTTTTACATCTATAGTATTACAGTGATTTGAAAGGGGCAGGTGTTTCTATATGACAGCACCCAATGGTTTTGCGGCTACGCTGTGTGAGAGGAAAATTAAGACGCTCCCTTAAGCCGAGTAAGCATCACGGTTTCCACACCCCGAGGGAGGACAGGAGATGGACAGGAGGGGGACACCGGCTTTCGACGTCAAAAGCTACGGGTTATACGGAGTGTCAACACCGTGAATATAGGCTACAGCATTACAGTGCGTCTTCTTCACTGCCTCTGCATTAAAACGTGAGTGAAATTGACATTTTATGTGCATTTATACTTGAATTGACTCAGGCATGTATTCCAGGCAACAGGAGATATCCGAGAGGGCACATAGAGACAAAAACCAAGACGATTCAAGGGTGACAGATGCACGGATTTAGTTAAATGTACAGTGGCTGGCGCTCGAGCCACCCGCTCTCCATCGCCTTTCTTTATCTGTGCACGTAGAATATCAGACTGTGTTCTACAACCAGGCAGAAAGACAGCAAATAAACAAACATCCCCTTGGGATTAACAAAAGAGAGAGAGGAAAGGAAAAGAGAGCGAATTTCGCCTTTGCACAAACACTAGAGAGCTCGTAAAATTTGAATGAACTTCTTTCAGTCCCCTTTGATTTAAAGGCGTGAAGTTGCATTAATAGTTGCATGTTTTTGTTCTCTATCATGTATGTGCGTATGTGCAGTTGCTGTCGTGACAAAGAGCCTTATACGCCTGAGCCTCCAGTGTGGATTAAACAAAGAAGCTATGGGGATATCCGTCAATATTTATATGCATTTCATTTTATTGCATTCACTTTTAATATGCTCTCTTGCCAGAGCTCGTAACGCAAGTTTCTTTGTTCTACTATAGCATTTTATTCTCTTAAAATGAGAGAATGACTGATCACTCGTATTATATTATGTGTCTTCAGGGACACTTTATTGTATCTTAATTTATTGATCTTTAAAATATATTATGCATTCATTCAAACAGATATTTAGTGTATGTTCAAATAGCTAAAATGTTCGTTTTGGAATACACATATATATATAGCTAATCTTCAAAGCATTGTATGATGTTGAAATGTCAAAAAGCAAAGCAGCACAGCATTATAATCTTTATTATCCTCCATAATATGATGCATTTAATTCAGCCCAAGCTTAAACGTACAACTCTGTTCAAACTTTGTTTGGTAGATCATTTTTAATAAATCTGTTAACGTTATACTTTTAAAGAGATGCGGCCTCTATATGATCTTCCATTGTGTGATAATGTTTGCCATTCAAAATCGACGAGAAGACACCGTGATTCTAGCATTCTGAATGGCGATTGGAACTCTTTCTTGGATTTTGCATATTGAATTGTGATTGGTCTATATTTCTTGCATCTAATTAAATATTCCTTCAGATTGCGGAACAGAAGGTTTTGGGTTTGATTCTCGGTGGCAAAAAAGAAAGTCAAAGAAAAAGGTTGAGGGCTAAAACAATTAAATGTTTTGCGTTTAAGAACAAATTTAGTAGGTTTAAGCTGATTTCAAAACGCTCATCAACAGAAATGCCTTGAGCTTGAGGAGGTAACCATGGCAACAGCTCGAGCTCTTCATCGTTATCGTGTTTTACATGGACAAAACTTAAATACTCGTTATTTGTCTCTTTCTTAAATTGTACAGATACATAACAAAAGCATAATTTCTTCCGGATAGTTAATGTTTGGCCTACCGTGCTATAAAACGAATTACTAGTTTAACACGTTTTTTGGCTGCTTACAAGCATGTCCTTTTACAAATCTTCTGAATGGAAGTTGGTATAAAGTGTTAGCGGGTTTAAGTGTCTTGGTTTTAGCGTTATCTGTTTTTCTTTCATTCAGAGCTGTCACGGTTCAGCCCTTTCCACTGGGACTCGTGTTTAACATCGCGACTCTTCCTCCGCCGCTGAGCCGCTCTCCAGTGCTGAAACTCCGGGCGCAGCTGTCGCTCCGTCCCCTTAGGAAACTGTCCTAATGAAGGAGGCCGACGCCATCAAGCTCTTCATTGGCCAGATCCCGCGGAATCTGGAGGAGAAGGACCTGAAGCCCATCTTTGAGCAGTTTGGGAAGATTTATGAGCTTACGGTGATCAAGGACAAGTACACGGGAATGCACAAAGGTAATTAAACGAGATTGACGCGGCTCTATTGAACGGACAGTCTCAAGGGGAGATGGGAGACTAATGGTGCTAGATGAGCTTCCTTTTCATATCTTAAGAGAAACGTCTGTGTTAGTACATCTAGTGAGGTCTTCTTCTTTGACAGTGGGATGTATACTGTATTTTAATGTGTAAAAACGTCATCCTTTAGTTTGCAATAGCATTCATTTCCTCCTGTTTCACTTTGTGTTGGCTTCCAAAAGTCTAGCTTCCAGAGATAAACAAATCTATTAATAGAAAATGCATCTATGGTGCAAAAACAAATTGTTCAACGTTTTTCCATTTGTTAGTCACAGTTGTCACATCCTTTTATGTCCGCAAAACACTGCTTGTTATTCATGGTCTGTCTAGGTCTTGGTACATTTGTATTTTTACATCCCACGTTGTATTCTTGCTCTTTCTTCAGGATGTGCGTTCTTGACGTACTGTGCGAGGGAGTCAGCCTTGAAGGCCCAGAATGCACTGCACGAGCAGAAGACATTGCCGGGGGTGAGTTGTCGCTGTTAATAATGTGAACGGGCTGTAAAACATAGATTTAAGTCAGACAAACACTTCCATTTGCCTATATATAGCAAACTACATATAGGATAAATCTTTTAGCATAAAGCTCTTCTAACAAGGCTGATTTCTAAAAGTGGAAACAACACATTATATGGTCCAGGAGACAGGATCTGTGAAAATCTATGTTGACTGAACAGACTTTAATTAGGTATGTAGGAGGGCACAATCCTTGAAGGCATCCGCGATCGCGTCGCTCTCAGAAGTCGTTGATTAGCTGTTAGGCCATCTGCCGTGCCAGCGCCGTGACAGGCAACCTGTAAATTCAGAAACCTCCAATCCCTTCATCTTTTTAATGCTTTTTATATGTTTTCATGCGTAAATTACCTACTTTTTCAGATTTGCCAGATGTACAGGATCATTATGAGCGGTGTTGCGAGTCGAATGCACTTGATGTCAGTGTAAAAAAACTTGAGGGTGAGATCATACGGTCTGTTTTGTGATTTACAGGCAGGAACTAAAGGCATAGTCCTCCCAAGAAATGACAGTTTTGCCTTAAGTTATCCTGTTCCAAACCTCTGTGACTTTCTGTCTTCTGCTGAACACAAAAAAAATATATTTTCAAGAATGACGTAACCAAACAAGTTTGAATCTCATTAACTTCCATTGTATTTTTTGCCCATACAATGGCAAACGAAGCTGAAACAATCTTCAGAATATCTTCTTTTGTATACCACAAATAAAAAAAAGTCATCCTGGTTAGGAATTACATTATTTTCATTGACCATATTTTAATTATTGGGTGGAATAGCCCTTAGTGCTCACGTGATGATGTTTTTTTCCTTGTTGATTAGACTTGGAGCAAGCAAACCCACAGGGAATCTTTTGCTTCCCCTCAAATTCTATTTAAGCGAGTTTAATTTGCGCCAGAGGAAGCTGCGTGTCGTAAAAGATGAGACACGATGTGGACTGAGCGGCCAAACAGAAGCTTCTGGTGCTTCTGAAGAGACTCTGAGCCAACTGTGGTCCCACCAGACGTAGACTAATGAAGGGATATATGGCTTTATTGCTCCTTATGTCACATCACGTAACATCGAAAGCTGGCTGAGTAGTGTTAGAAGGTGTCGAAATTAAATCAAAGTGTGAGCAAAGTAAACCCTGTTCTGCCTTGGTTTTAAGGAATCAATGTTTGTGAGCATCTGTTTAGATTGTTTTTCCTTATGGCGAGTAACGTTATGCGCATGTGTGCTAGTGAGTAACTCCAGAACAAATCCCATTATTAGCATGACAGTAGTCTGACCTTTGCCGACCTCTCCAGGCGCAGATCAGCGGGTTCCCCTGGCTTTAAATCCTCTCTCTTCCTTCTCTATCCCTCCATCCTTCTATTAGTCTACCCCCTCACCTAAGCCTGGTAAGACGGTGTCCAAACCTCCCCCATGAGGTACGACGGGAACCATATTATTAAGAAAAACAGCCCCCCTCTCACAGAGAGAAATCTCTCTTTCTCTGTCTCTCTTTCTCTTTCTTTCTTTCTTTTTTCACACACATGCAGACAGCCCAGCTGTGTGGCATTATTACCAGCTCATGGCACCTGCCATTCAGAGGAGGCCCCGCCCCCAGCCTGTCAATCATAGCGAATCGCTCCAGCAATGCTGCGTGATGTGTGTTTAGAGTGCGTGTGCGAGCGAGATAGGAATTGTAACCAAGATGAGGGGAGAAAGACAGATAAGATAAGACAGAAATTGGCTCGGAACCTTCATTTCTCACCTTTTCTTTTTGCCCCTCTCAGGCTTTGTTCACACTCCTTGCTCCCAATTCTGATTTGCTTTTTAGATTTTTCAGAATGCGCATTGTCATTTTGCAAATGATGAAAACGTAACCGCTTGTTCAAATATGGTAAGAAAAAGGATAGTTCACCCAAAACTCCCAATACTGCCATCATTTACACACTCTCTTGTTATTCCAAACCTGGATGACTGTCTTTCTTCTGCAAAGCACAAATGATATTTGAAACTGTCTCAAGGTTTTTTGGAAGTTAATGAGATCAAATGACTGTCATTAGTGTTATTATACTAAGTTTTACTGTTGTATTAGATTATTATTATTTTTTTCATTTTTACTTTTGTTTTAGTCGTTTTGTTACATGCTTGTCATTTTTTTAATTTAAAATCTGAACATTTACGTGTAATTTATTTGTTTGTAAAAAATTTAGTCAACATTTTTTTTAAATTAATTTAAATAATTTTATGTCAAGTAACAAAACCGACCTCTAATAGCTTTAGTTTTCGTTAATTTTACTCTTTAATTGCATTAAAAGAAATGCTTAAAACATTCTTCATAACATCTGCAGTGTTCTGCAGAATAAATCCGATTCAAAACATACAACTGTGTTTGGGATATCGTAAAAAAGTAATATTTCATGCAGTTTTTAGACTGCTTTATTGTTTGGGTGAGGCAAAAAAGCCTAATACTCCAGTTTTGCTAATGTTGAAACTCTAAATAAAAGAGCAACTGAGAGCAGTGAATTGAATGGAGAGGTAAAGGAAGACAAGGGAGGAGGGGTTGAACAGATGGCATGGCTGGAGTGGCACCTGGCCTTATGTTTAATTTCAGGTGAGAGGTACGCAGTGATTGTAGACAGAGGAGGAGAATGGAGACCTGGAGTCCTCTTTCTGGTTTCCAATCCCATGCTCTCTTCATCCTCCCCCTCTTATCTTTCCCCATCTCTCCTATCTCTCCCTCTCTGTCTATCGTTGCCATCCCAACGTGTTTGCTTAACTCTGTTTATCACATGGCCCCACTTGCATGGGCACAACAAAGCACCGGGCGTCATCCAAGACACTTCAGTCGCGCACGCATTCATTTGCGCTTTTAAATCCAGCACAACATTCACACACACACACATCCTCGACCTCTTGTTTCCTCTATTCACTCACTGGCCACATCTCAAATCGTATTCCCTTTGGCCTTTCCTCAAACAGTAGCTAGTGTACTACAGGGCTAAAATACCGGATGCATGTGAAACACAGTTGTTGTGTTGGCGATTTATGTTAAAATGTGACTCAGCTGGATCCTATCTAACTTCAGTTAAGATAAATATCAGCTTTCACATTGAGTTTTTTGTGGTTTATGTTGTTTTATTTGCTGTTTCAGAAACAGCCTTACTCTTACTCCTGCCTCAGCCATAAAAATCATGGCAAGAAAGCAAAGACGTAGTAGATCAGCAGGACAAACCAGATAGCTTCTGTTTGCACTATTAATGTTGTTCTTACTGTTATAATTTTGATTCAGAGCATCGAATTACACCTGATCTCTATCGAACTATCGCTCCCGTTGGTTATTGAGAGCAAAATGGGAGTTAAACATTTATCTGTGATGTGTGTGCACACACATTTTGGCATTTTCGAGTTGTTGTGCATCTGAACGCGTGTTTAAAAGAGCGTCTGTTGTGCCTTTGTTGTGGGGGAGGGGAGGGCAGGTGTTATCAGAGAGGGGGATGGAGTCTGTGAGAGTGAATGTCTGGATGTTTGTTTGTAGTTTAGTACAATGTGCTCATTCTGATTTCCGTCGTAGTATGTTTAGTGCGCCCGGAAAGTCAAATAAGATAAGATTGGAAGTTGTATGCATTCAAATACGTGCACTACATTTCACATTTAACGAATGCGTTCCTACGAAGTTGTAAACGTGCGAAAAGTATTTTGATAAAAATCCAAGTGGGTTACGTGTGAGAAAGCATACGCAAACTCATATGTGTACTTTTTGCACAAATGAAAGACAAGCGATCTTATCAGACTAACGCGAACCGACACGTGAACTGCGAAATTGCACGCGGTCGCATGTTTCCTTTCTAGAGCTGCGCGATTAAGTATATTTGACTTAGTGTCAGTGTCTATACTCACATCCAGACAGGATGAGTCCATTGTTCAGATGAATTGAAGGGTTACAGGGTTCGAGAGCGCAAAAGAGGGAGAGAGGTGAAAGTAGGTCTAATTAAAGAGAAATTGGATGGATATGTGAAAGAGGGGAAAGATTGGAGGGGGGGGGGGTTGAATTGGGGGAAGGGGGGAAATGAAAGAAAATTTGACATAATGAGCCGCGGGTGGTGGTGGGGGGAGGGGCCACTGTTGAAAGGGGAGGGCGGCGGACGTCCACAAGCTTAAAGGCAGACATCTGCTAGCAAGAGTGTGTGTGTGCGCGCATGTGTGTGGCGTTTGATGATTACACACTCCGTGAGAGCAGAACTTAATCTGACGGACATCTATCCACTGTGCACAGCAGATTTTTTCACACCATTAAGACACAAAATAAACTAGCCAATGGCCATTTTCTACTTTCGGCTGCAAATGTTCAGCTGCCCTTTTCATCCCGTTTACGTTTGTGGTAGCGTTCAGATGCTCAGACATTCGTTATAATAAAGTCACGAACAGCAGATCCTCTTGGGTCCATCCTACTTCCTCTCTTGATTCGGTTGGTTTTGTCATCCGCAACAAATCATGCAATCTTTAGAGCTTGTTTGCAGGCGGTAATCTGTCTTCTTTCTGAATGTGTCCCAGATCAATATTGTTGCCCAAGAAAACCCATAAAGGCACTAAATGATGAATATGGCATTTGCAGATTTCCTTATGAGTAATAAGGCCGTATCGAATTTTCAATTCAGAGTGCCCATGACGATTTTTTAAAACATAAATAATATTCGATACCTGTTTTTACCAGGCAAGTTGTGTTTCAAATGAAGACTATTCACTCTTTAAGAATATCGTTTGTTAAATACATTACCACAGAAATGAACGATCTATACTGTAACTTATTTTTATAACTTATGTTTATTTGGTAACACTTTAGTATAGGGACCAATCCTCACCATTAACTAGTTGATTATTAGAATGTCTATTATTAACATATTTATTGTTTATTATTAGTTATAAAACGTGTATTCAGGATGGACATATTCTACATCCCTAATCCTGACCAATACCTCAACTTAAAAACTGCCTTACTAACTATTAATAAACAGCAAGTAACTTTGAGGCAAAATTCATAGTTAATTCAAGAACTGGCCCTAAAAATAAAGAGAGAGAACCAACTCTATCTAAAATATAAAGACTAGCTAATAAATATGCAGTATTTGTTTTATGAGAGTGTTGTAATCAGTTGCTTTCCCCATCCGCTTGGCGTTTGGTTCCAATAGACAAAAATAAAAGCAGCACCCCCATCTCAAACCATAGGACAGCATCACCAGTGTTGACAGCATGTTCGGAGTGTTAGATATCAGCGTTATTGCAAGCATCGCTCATATGAGTTTGTTTGAATGTGCTACATTCAGAATTTGATATGCATATTGAGTTAGCAAGCCCAACCAATGCATATCTCTGTTCCTCAAGCGGTGCCATTTTCACACGTATCCCCCCCACTGTCCATCTTTCCCTATTTAAGCAGACATTGACGCTGACTTGCTACCATTGTAATTGTTCGAGGTCTAGTGATTGACACATTTGAAACACACAGTTTATTGATTATCTAAAGAATAAAGATTTCGGGAGCTATAATTGTCCAGTCAAGAAGGTGCTTCATTGTTTAAGAATAATTGATGTGACATTTCAAGCAGTATTACGTGCTATTAAAGGACTTTTTGTAATTCTTACAAAACTGTCATACATGCAGTTTCGATGATCTCATATTAATAAATAAAAAAAGGAATATTTGTATTCTGTGCTATCACTGTAACACAGCAAATGAACATTTAAATGAAATGGTGACATCTATCTCACCTCAAATGTACATTATGCGTTTATTTAAGATATGCTTAATGTTGAGTTTTTTAGCTATTCTTTAAACGGAGTGTTCATGGTTTGTTTGAGTATAAGACTGTAAGTATTGCTAAAAGTATGTTCTCTTTGACATGTCGAATGTGAATGAAACTACACATTTCTGTTGTAACTGTTATAAAATGGGAGATGGATAGAACGGCTGAAAGAATAAGCGAGAAAAAGGAGATTGGAAAGAAAGCAAGTGGAATATATTGGGGGTGGGGTGGCGTGCAGGTTGATTACGGTCGCAGGTCCTGTTGCCAGGAGACGGCTGGGACAAGGGATGCTGGGTTGCTAGGGAACCAGCTCAATGCGATGGCCAGCATTGCATGATGGGTACAGAGGCAAGATTGAGAATAGTCTTTGTGTAGATACACACCTAATTTAACATCTGCCACACACACACACTGACAAGTCGCAAGAGAGATCCTCTTGAGCTCGAGTACAAATCACACACGCAGTCATTCTTTCCATGCGCAGAGAAACTTGGGGGATATGAACAAACAGCATGCCTTGCAGGCATATATAGTGTGAACGTGAATTGTGAGCTGATTTTTAAGCTCTTATGAGTCACCGGATTTCGGAATTTTGTGTGAATGGAAACGGCAGATTTGGGTGCGTCTTCATGGTTTGTTTTAGGTATATAAGCATAGGTATTTTACAGGTCAAACATGGTGATATTTATGTGTTTGAGGCAATACATGGAGGGTGGCGGCAGAGTAAATGTCAGTTGATTGAATAATCTATGGATTTAATATCCTATAATCCCACTGCAATCCCTGGCCTCAGATCAAGGCGGAGATTAAGTGTGTGTGCTCATCATGTCAGTGGAGTGTTTTTGCTGGAAGATAAGCGCAGTGGCGGTTACGACCTGCGCTTCTAATGGCATGTATGGAGAGATATTACATTAGTATTTTCTATTTTGTAAAAATGGCATTTTCCTGCTGCAAGACAGGTCGAAGGATTATGTTTATTTGTGTAACGATGTGTTTTGCATACACTGCACACAAAAAACACATATTTGTTGAGTCTCAGTTTCCTGGTGTTTTGAAAATGGGTATTTCTACACTTTTTTTAAGGATTTGCTTTATTAAAATGCACTTATTTTTATTGTCAGTGGTCACTGCATTATGAAAACACCAGCTGGACATTAATGGGAAGCGTGAGATGTTCGTCCCCTGGTTTAAATGTAGGGCTTCCGTGATGCGGAAAATGCAGGTGGATTTGTGGAATCCAGTAATAGAAATGGATTTTGGATGGATACATCAAAAGTAGGTCAGAAAACTTAAAATGCAATATGAAGCAGTATCTGTAAAATAAGCCTTAAAAATACTATTTAAATATGAATCTGCGTGTTTTATGCATCTCTGTGTGAATTAATGGAGCAAATATTATTTTAATGAAGGAATATTTACCAATAAAAAATATTTAACAGATTATATTATAAAAACAACATATTTCAATACGAGCTTTTAACTTATGTACATTTCATTAATTTAAATTACATATGCTTTTTATTCAAATGGATTCTAGAGAATTTAAAATGTAAGGGAAAACATAAAACAGATTTCATACATTTATTTATTTTGTTGAAAAATAAGGGTAGTTTTGAATGGTTAGTGCTGTCCTTCTTTTTTTTTATTAAAGAAATAAATAACTTTATATAGGAAGATTCATTAAATTGATCAAAAGTTACAGTAAGGCATTTTCATAGTTACAAAGTGTTTATTTCAAATAAACGCTGTTCTATTAAACATCGATAATAATAATAAATGTATGTTAAACATTTATTAATGTTTACTGGTGTTTTAAAGTGTGTAATAATGCTGAAAATTCAGCTATCAAACAGAAAACAGTTTTAAGAAATTGTAATATTTCACAATATCCTCTTGAGAACCATAAAAAAAGCTTGAATTTTCTTTGTTTGTTTTATTTTATGTTATTACATATTCATATGCATTTTTAAACAATTTAGCTATTTTATGCTATGCCTATATCTGTAGAGGACACCAGGACTAATGCCTCGTTCACACTCGCTCTTCATTTGCATAAAGTTGAGAGGTTCTGAACTTTGTCGTTGCTAGACACGCCCACATCTGGTCGCTCGCAGCCGCTGTCTTTCTTGTCGCCGAAAAATCGCCAGCTCTCCATTAAAATGAATGGGATCGCGTCGCTTTGTCGCTGCGTGTCGCATGTAATGTGAACGGGGCTTAAGACATGAAAATAAAAAAAAACTGTGAATTTATTTATTTTCGTACCAAACTTAGTATGAGGATGATTCTGTGTTATCGAAGATGATTTTATATGTCATTTAGCTTTAGCTGGTTTTCTCATTAAACACAATCTATACACTGTATCTATTTTGCATGTTAATGTGCTTTTGGGACAGCATTTTGAAAAAAGAAGTGTAATAATGGGAGTAGTAATTGGCCAGAACAAGCCCTTTAATTATCAGTGTGGTTAGTCTCTGGGTTTGATTTTCATGTTTATGGTAGCCAACAGGTTTCTTTCGCTTAGCCTAGATGATGGAGAGCCTTCACTGTCTCTGTTGCTTTGGCAACCACAGCAGTTACACCCATTACTTTAGTCTCTCTCTTTCCGTTCTCATAAATACATTCTCAAAGACTCACTTTTCATCCATTTCGATCCTTCCCTCGCCCTCTGTCTCACTTGTTCTTTTTTTCCCCATCACTACCTTCCCCTCCCCTCGTCGTCCAGGGCAACCTTGTTTACCTGCTGGGTAGCTCGTCTCGCCGTTGTCATGGTGACACAGGGTTGGTTGCCGTGCCGACCTGAAGTGGCAGTGCCACGACACTCTCTCTCTCTCTCTTGTCTCTTCCCGTCTCTCTCGTCCTTTTGTACCTTTTTCTCCTCACCCTTTTCTTTTTGTTCTCTGCCGCTGTCTCTGTTTTTCCTTTCTGTAATCCTTGAAGCTCCGTGACTCATCACAGTGCAAGGAAGGATATGAATAAAGCTCCTCATGTGAAGCCTGTACCGCCCAGTGTATCAGAACAGAAGTGATGCTTTCCAGTATTTTTTTAGTTTGATGTGCCATCTTCCTGTTGATGCATGCATGTTAAATGAGCTTGCGAGCTGTTCCTTTGTCTCAACCTTGATGTGAGCTGGCGGCTTTCCGAAAATGAAACTAAAATGGCACAGTCATTAACCTAATCCATTTTGCTGACCATTTCAAAGTGCTCATGCAGTCAACAGTTGGCCAGCAACCTGCTGTGTGTCGTACACTCGCGAAAATAAAGGTTAAAAAGAGGTTATACCCTTATGTCATAAAATAACCTTTTTCCTCTTTTGGTGGATATATATTAGTGGTGTAACGGTTCGCAAATATGATCACTCGCTACACACTTTTGACATCACTGTTCGGTATGGGGAGGGAGACTACATAAAAATAGCTTTTTAAAAATTAAACAGTGGTTTACTAAACAAGTTGCTTTTTCTTTAAAAAAATTCAATAATACTTTCTTAGTTAAAATCTACCTCAGGTTCTAGTTTCTGCTAGAACTTTAAATTAATATTAAATTGCACATTTTCTTCAATTAACTACTAAATGATAACATTTATTGTTAAAATACACAGAGTTGCTATCAATACAGATTTATTAAAAAATATTAAATGTAAAATGAGTATGTTGTCTAATATTTAGTGAAATGCTCCTCTCTAGACTTCATTTCTCTAGCAAACTAATGGGCTGTAGACATTGATGACTTGCCTGAGGTGAATGAAATGCTACGTGATGTTTTGTTTACAAGCTGTTTTATTGATGTCCTTCTGCAGTTAAAACACTGATTGAGTGATGACGTGAGATGTTCATTCATGTTTATTTCTCTTTAAAAAAAAAGTAGTAGTAAAGATCACTTGCGCTTTGCGTGGTCACATGTACCGTCATACCCACGAAATATTAAACTTCACTGCAAATCTTTACAAATGTATGACCTTATGCACTAGATTTCAAAAGTCTGGGGTTGGTTTTTGCGCACAGAGGCTTCGTTTATTTAATGAAACATACAGTAATACTGAAATATTTGATGTTATATATGTTAAGTATTGTGCTTTTTTGGTGGAAATTGTGAACATTTTATTTTGACGTTCTTTGATGAATAGATTTTTTTCATATTAGAACAGCATAATGTAACATAACTGTAACTTTTAATCAATGTAACCTGAATAGAAGCCTTAGAGACACAAACTTTTGATCAGTAGCGTATATTCCCATATGGCAGTTTAATGACATCAAATGCCATTGTTTCCATCGACCCATATTTGAATGTACAGTAACTCCAGTCGCATGTAACGAGATTTTCAACAAATAATGACTTTAATTTTGAGGTCCAAGAACAGAGTTCTTGCCTGACAGTGACGAAAAACCTGTTAAACAGCCTTGTGTATGAACTAAATAGGGAGCAGCTGCCCTCAATACGATGCTAAAATGCCCTCAAAAGTTATTTTTCCCCCCGTATGCCGGTGTTTTCTGAAGATAAACAAAGCAATTTGGGCAAATCAGATTTAAGCGCTGCAAAACAAGCTCTTACAGCTGAGATCAGATTAGTAATCACCAGAGGGAGTTACACTAGGAAAGCAAAAGAACTGATCCAGAACAGACGTATAGTGAGTGTCGGAGATCTTTACAGTGCTTTACATTACTGCAGCAATCAATGAGACCTGCTTCATTAGTCATCCTGATAAATGCCCTTCTGTTTGTGTCCTTCTCCGTGAGTCGTGTAATATATTTTTGGCGTGCTGTGAAATAGTGAAAGTCATTATGTATGGTTTATACGGCTGTGTATGTGTGTGAGTGCCTGATCAATACGGACCCCAGATGAGCGATCGCCGCTGGTCGGATAAAACCAAGCGATCTGAATTGGGCCGAAATGTCACCTGCTGCATAATTAACGCCTTTATGTTGATTTGAGCAATTTAGCTCACAGCTTCTCTCGTTGCCTCTCATCTGGTCCTTTACTAATTGTATTTATTTAAATTAGAGCTGCAGTGATTGAACAATTCCATGCAGAATTGCGAAATCGTTTGAATTACAATACCAATACTATCTACTGTTCATGCTAATTCATATTTTCTTTTATTTTTATGAAAAAAATATATATATAATGTTTGTTTTCAAAGAATTTCACATTTCTTTTACAGTTCAGTGATCATAAATGTAAAACTGTCATTTTATATAAATCTTATGCAAACCAAGACTGAATGAATAAACTGCAATGTGAAATATTCTTTTTCCAATATAAACTTTATATATATACTAAATGTAATTTATTCCTGTGATGGCTGAATTTTCCACAATTTTTCAGCAATCTTTGACTTATCTTTGAGAATAATTTAGAAAAACTGCATTAAATACAAGTTTAAATGTAAATGCCATTCTACTTTTGATTCATTTAATGTGTCCTTAAAATAAAAAACTATTCTTCATAAGTATTGTATTCTATATTAATATAGTGTACTGTAATACATAGTTTCTGGAAGTAGTAAGAAGAGCATTTAATAACTTTCTCTCAGAACTTAAATCTGTATTCATAACCAAAATATGTCCACACATTTTCAATATACATTCTAGGAAAGCAAATAGCTGCTCAAGTAAATTTATCATGTTTTAATCTTTTGACCAAAACGAGACAAATATATTCCCGAAGAATAGTGTATACTAATAGTACTGTCATATGGCCTTGTCCTCATCAAACCTTGGTTATATTTGTTTATATATTCTCATTTCCCTTGACCCACACACTTTCCCTTCTCTTTTATTCTCTCTCTCGATCCCTCTTTCTATCTTCATATTTCTTTTTCCTCTCATTTCCCTCAGTGCCTCTTTCTCTCTTCTGTTTCACAAACCCAGAATCTCTCACCATTTTAATCTGCCGTGCGTCTGTAATCCAGATTAGCCAGCGAGCGTGCTTAATCCCATCACTTCCCCAATCCCGCGTGGGTGTGTGCTTTTCTGAGAGAGAGAGAGAGAGAGAGAGAGAGAGGAGCTGGATTAGGTGTGATGGAGAGAGAAAGAGCATAAAACTGATTCTTGATGAGAGATAAAAGTGGGCGAGAGAGAGAGATGGCGATTAGGCCTCAAATAGAGGCAAACAAGTACAAAGGCTACATGGAGAGAGCAGAGATAAAGGAACAAAAGCTTTTTCTTTTAATTCGGGAATATTGAGGCAGATGGACAGGTCTACATCGTGCACGTACATTCATGATGTTTTACAATAAAAGCACACACAAACACAAGAGGAGAGCCAGATTATAAAGTGCAGTTGATCATATGATCATGTGCTCTGTTTCAGATGAACCGCCCCATTCAAGTCAAGCCAGCGGACAGTGAGGGAAGAGGAGGTATAACACACACACACACACACACACACACAAACACACATGAATTTCTGTTATATGTATATTTAATATACTTTTTACCTTTGAGAATGTCTTCAAAGGACAGTTTTGTCACATTTTGCTTAATTATGAGGATAGTTTTCACACACAAACACACACACACTTCATAATGTGTGGTACAAATGGCAAAATATATTAATAATTCAGCAATTCAACATTTTAACCCATTAAATGGGTGTGGAATGAGTACAGACTGAATTAATCATCTCTTATTGGATGAAAACAGTAACACAGTCCAAAATACAATGCAAATGGCTCTTTCATCTTTATTTTGATCCACACACACAAAACAAGAGCTAGTGCCATTGTGTTGCTCTGCAAGTGACAGTCCTCTAGGGCCCTCTAGTGGCCACCATGAAGCTTACACTAACATAGAGTGACTAATATTGCCCGTGATGATTTGATGTTTATTTCCACTTAACAGTGATAAATGATCTCACACAGCCATTTCTCTAATATATATTTGCTTATCATGATTTGTCTTTCTGTGTGTAGACAGGAAGCTGTTTGTGGGGATGTTGGGGAAACAGCTGTCAGACACCGATGTCAGAAAAATGTTTGAGCCTTTTGGGAGTATAGAAGAGTGCACGGTACTCAGAGGTCCTGACGGAGCCAGCAAAGGTGCGCAAAACACATTCAGATACTGTGTGTGTCCCCCGCAAGTATAATTTTGCTTTAGAATTTAATAGATGTTTAATAATAATTAACCATTAATAATATTTCCAATTTTTAGATGTACTTCTAATGATAAAGATAGTCATTACTATTGTATTTATAATTAATCACTTGATTATTATTTTTTAATTAATGATTAATCGTTTATTATTGTTTAAATATTTCAACACATAGAAATAATATATTATATTATATTTATTAGCATTTCTTACTTAGTCTTTTTGAATTCTTAGTAAGTTTTGTGTTAATGATTTTTTAAAATCTTTATTAAATAATAATTAAAAATAAATATTTACCCATTATTATTCTTTCTTTGGCATTTCTGTTTTTGGATAATGTTTTTGTCTCGTTTCAAGGATATTTTGACTAAAAACAAGACAAAAATATTCATGAAGAACTGTGTATCTTAATGTAATGTTAAACGCCTTTTCCCCCTCCTAGCCTTGGATATATTTGGATGTATCTCATTATATATAATATATATATATGATAATAATTAAAGAATAATTTATTATAATAATAGATCTTTTATTATTGTTTAAATAATAAAAAAAAAACATATTTGTGTATTTTTTCGCATTTCCTGATTGGAAGAGATAGTTTAAGTGGATATTACACTCCCTTACATTTTTTTTCATTTGTTTATTGAAACCTTTGAGCACTGATTGCAAATGAACCACATATTATAGATTGAATAAATCATTGGAAGTAAATAGTTTTAGCAAAGCTTTGCAGTTGTCTTTGACTGCAAGGCTCTTTCAATAAAATTGCACATCTGTAGTAATACAGCACTAGTAGGGTTGCAGCAGTGTGTTCACTCATGCACGCGTGTGTTGGCTAATGAATGATAGTCTGTTCGGCACAGGCTGTGATTTATAACGTGATGGATGTGTGTGTTCTGGGTAATTACGTGCGAGTGTGAATAGAACAGATGCACCTGCTATAGTAAATCATTAACTCTTTCACTTTTACCCTCCCATATATACAGACGTGTAGGCCTTGGGAAATCATGTGGGCATTTGTACAAACCTCAGCTTGTTGGATTTGATTTGTTTAATTGGATGTTTAAATACTCCCACTTGATGATGCATTGTTTTAGACTATTAAATGTCAGTCTAATGCGTTCGCCACATCGCCCCGGCTTTGTCTAATAATGTGTTGTGTGTTGCAGGTTGTGCATTCGTAAAATACCAGAGTAATGCAGAAGCACAGGCGGCCATTAGCGCTCTACACGGCAGCCGCACTCTTCCGGTTAGTGTTCACTTCACGGTCGCATTCAGGATTCCTCCCACAATCACACCTACAAGCATAACACAACAGACTAGAACATTGTTTACATATTCATACTTGCTCACTAGAGTCTTTGTGCTTTGTTTTAACATCACCCACTGCATATTTTACTTCAAGACTTCTCGGTTAATTTTTATTTTTGTTGTATTTTGGGAACCAGTATTGTCTTTATCCCCTCAGGGTGCATCTTCTAGTCTGGTGGTGAAGTTTGCAGACACAGAGAAGGAGAGAGGAATCAGGCGTATGCAGCAGGTGGCCTCCCAGCTGGGTGTCATTAGTCCCATGAGTCTACACCTGGGCGCCTACAATGCCTACACGCAGGCAGTGAGCACTATATATACATATACTATATAATATACTCACACTACCGTTCAAATGTTTGGAGTCAGAAATGAGTGCTTGTAAAGACTTGTACATTATTACAGATTTCTAGTTTAATTTCAATTAAACAACATTTCCACAAAATTATTAAGCAGCACAACTGTCTTCAGCATTTAATAATTAAGAAAATGTTTTTGATCAGCATATTAAAATGATGCCTGACTGGAGACTGGAGTAATGATGCTAAACATTAGGAATAAGGAAGAAATTTGAAAATATGTGACCCTGGACCACCAGTCTTAAGTCGCTGGGTATATATTTGTAGCAATAGGCAAATATACATTCTCAAAAAAAAAATATGCTAAAAATCATTAGGATATTAAGTAAGGATCATGCTCCATGAAGATATTTTGTACATTTTCTACCATAAATATATTAAAACCTAATTTTATGATTAGTAATATGCATTGCTAAGAACTTGGACAGCTTTAATGATTTTTTATTTTATTTATTTTTTCAGTATTTTGATTTTTCGGGCCGATCCTAACAAACCACACATCAATGGAAAGCTCATTTACTCAGTTTTCAGATAATGCATAAAATCTAATTTTTGAAAAATTGGCACTTAAGACTGGTTTGTGGTTCAGAGTCAAATGTAATAAAAGCAAAATGGTTATTTAAAATTGTAATAACATTTCAAAATATTACTGTATTTAGGGTCAAATAAATGCAGGCTTGGTGAGCAACAGAGACTTGAAAAACATTTTTAAAATCCTTAGTGTTCTTACCTTAACCTTTGAACAGTAGAGCGTATTACATGAACTAAATAAGATTACTGATTAACATTAAATCATTAAACTGCTTGTGATTTTAAGAATCACGCCATCTATATGTCCATTGAACATTAATGTAATAATTTTAAACAATCTTTTAAAAAAAGATTGTTTAAGATAAAAATTTAAAAAGTCTTTTAATTCTAATATGTTTCTTATTTTGGTTTCTGTTGCACTGACTTTTAAGTGTCTGAATATTGTATGGGCCACTATATGCACCAGGATTTAGTTCACAGAAAATACATTGGGGTGAAATTGAATTGGGATTATATAACTGGAAATTGCATTAGGTTCAGCACCAGAAATATTTCCATAATTACTTTCCATTCTGCACAGGAAGTTCTAACTGAAATGGCATTGACCTAATTACCCCTGTACAACCCTGCACACGAACTTAGTCAAAGCTTTATATGTCATAGTCCTGTTGTCCATAGCTTTGGATTCACTCCTTGTTTCGTCCCATCCAGCTCGTCCAGCAGCAGGCCTTGGTGGCCCAGTCGGCATATCTGTCTCCTGTTGCGACGGTTGCTGCAGTGCAGATGCAGCAGTTGGCTGCTCTCAATCCCAGCAGCATTATAGCCACACCCATTGCCTCAATCACACCCTCCTCAGGTAAATGTCGGTCTGCTACAAAAACAGTTACACTTAGTATTCCCATTCCAGGAGTTGTTGGATTTACTCGAGTATTTGTATTTGTTGTTCTGCTTTAGGCACGAGCACTCCTCCAGCCATTGCTGCCACACCTGTGCCTGCTCTGCCTCCACCAATCGCAGTCAACAGTTACCCTCCAGTCCCTGCACCGCCCAATGGCCAGTCTGCCTCTGAAACCCTCTACACCAACGGTGTCCATCCATATCAAGGTGAGGATAGCTCCATTATTTATATTGTAGGGCTGCATGAGAAATCGTATTTTAAATGTGATCATGGATTCCCTGATGGCGAAAAACAAAACCGCTAATTACAATTGAAGTGCTAGTGTAAGCTTGCATTCAGGTTGTAGCGGTGTTTGATGTTTGAGAACAGGGTTGCCAGGTTTTCGAAATAAAGCACCATCCAATTGCTCCACAAAACTAGCATGATCACCTTTTGAGGGGGGTTCCCTGGTAAAAATTGCATTCCAGGGGTAAAATACACATTTTTTCATCAGGGTTCTCCTGGAACAATTTGCATTCCAAGAAATAACTATCACCTTATTGGGGGGGCTTCAACCTGCGGATGTGAAAAACAACCTGCAGCAGCTGTGTTGAAGTGGCAAATTTAGACATGGCAAAACTGGTTGAGAGATGGCAGCTTTCCCACGAGTGGGCGTGGTTTCACGTGCAGACAGCGGACACACTCCCAGTGTTTAAGAGCAGAGCATACTGCTTATTTTTTTAAAGATTGTAATAGCTTACTTTATTAATTTTCATTTGAAATGAAACTCAGAACAAGCTATTTAATATTGCTTTACACAGACTTAAAAAAAACCCTCATAGAACTCAATATTTGATTATAAATACAATTGTATTTTATTTTTTGTAATTGTATTACCAATTGTCTCATTCATCACTGCTTTTCTTCTGTTTGTTTTCAATTTTTATCTATACTTCAGCTCAGAGTCCCGCATTGGATCCTCTCCAGCAGGCGTATACAGGCATGCAGCACTACACGGGTGAGGCTTCTGAACTCCTGAATCTCCTCAGAAATAAAGAATGTGAAAAACAGCACTCCTTTCTAAAAAGGAAAAATAGTTTTCCACGGTTTTCTCTTAAACGAACATAAGGATTTGATGGGATTCTTAATACTGGCAGTAGTTCTTTTCACTACTGAGGTTTGATCAAAGACTAATTGAAGCTGGTCACTAGCCGAGTTGATTTAGGCCATTTTTCCTGTAGAATGGCACTTGAATTGATTACTTCATCCTGATCTCATGTTTAACTTCATTACTCCACCCACAGCTACATATCCTGCTGCTTATGGATTGGTCGGTCAACCATTTCCACATCAGCCCACTTTGGTTGCCCAGCAGCCACAGCAGCCGCAGCAGCTGCAACAACGAGAAGGTAATGATGTCATTTCCTGTGCAACTGGCTACTATAACCACTGACATCCTGTTTTGATTATTCCCTACATAATAATTGAACACATTTCTCAATCATTGTTCTCCGAATCCCATGCTGCGCCATGAAAATATTCAAAGCGCCATGTTTTACTAAGGAATCAACATGGTTACTTCCTTTTTATGACAGAAGAATTAGACTGAAACATGTGTAACAGTCCGCTCTGATGTATTTCATTTCCTCCTTCGCTCTTGCCAATGTCTAATATGTTCTCTCCTCTTAACCTCTCCAGGCCCAGAAGGCTGCAATATCTTTATTTATCATCTGCCTCAGGAGTTCACTGACTCTGAGATGCTGCAGATGTTTCTGCCCTTCGGTAACGTCATCTCAGCCAAGGTGTTCGTTGACCGCGCCACCAACCAGAGCAAATGCTTTGGTGAGTGATTTCCAAAAGCAATTTAGATGTAGTATGCAGAGGGATGTAACAGACCAAATTAAACAAATGATAAATATGAAATTCTTTAATACATAAATGTTGCTATAAATGAAGTACATGCGAGATGATATGGTGTATGTCAGTGGTTTTCAACCTGTGGGCCGCGACGGTATTGCAGGGGGGCCACCAATTATTATTAATAGAAATTGTAATATTGTTAATATAATAAAAAATGTCTAGTTTGCTGATGCGTTATGTATATTTTCTGTTTATTCAGTACATTACCAGTTTATTCAATAAAGACAAAATTAACAGCTTTGTTTCCGAGTAACGTTACTTAGTTAACCCGACACAAAAAGTGGGATCGTTTAAATTCTTTTGCAGTGGGCCGTGGAAACATATGTGTTTGGCTGTGTGGGCCATGAGTTAAAAAAGGTTGGGAACCACTGGTGTATGTAATTGTGCGGTCAAACAATTAATCGTGATTAATCACAACTAAAAGAAAAATTTTATATTTATAATTTATATATAAACTCTAATATTAATATATTTCAGAAAAATATGTTATGCTTATATATTGAATATATTAATGTGAAATATAAAATACAAGAATTAAATATATAAATGTGTATATACATGTAACATTTTTTTAAATATATATAGTTTATGTGTGTGTGTGTATATATATATATATATATATATATATATCTGAAATAAATTTCATTTATGAAATGATTTCATAAATGTAAGCATAATGAAATGTACAAATAAATAAACTTGGTGTGAAATGTTTTTATGTAATATGATTTTTTTTTTTGTAAAATACAACATGACATATGCTTTAAATTAAAAATTAAATATGCTTAGAACTGAAAATGGTTAATTCCTCATATCATTTAAAAATATGTATTTCACGTCCTATTATTAAAATTGATGCATACATTTAGTTTTATTTTGCTATTTATTTATTGCATTTCTTATTTATAATAAAACTAATCTATCTTATTTAAATGTTGGATTTATTTAGCCTGTCATATCTCTCTCCAGAACTACAGTATAAGCAGAGGTTTACTGTTAAAACACTTCCCCCATATCATTTACTTCTTCTGTTTCTTTCTTGTTGATGGTTGCGTCCTTCATGTTGCAGGTTTCGTAAGCTTCGACAACCCGGCAAGCGCTCAGGCTGCGATCCAGGCCATGAACGGCTTTCAAATCGGCATGAAGAGGCTTAAAGTTCAGCTGAAGAGGCCTAAAGACGCCAACCGCCCATACTGAGCTAAACAGGTGAGAAAAAAGAGTGCCTCTTCACGATATCTCTCAGTATTATGCTTTGTGAGCAGTTCTAAGCTAACCAGTCTAGCCTGTTTTGACTGAATAAAATTGTTACCACAGACCTAATGATGTATAATTAAATACTGTAACCTAAAGTGTAACTCAGCAGCATTAGCTCTTAAAAAAACCTAGCCGAAAAAGAAAAAAACACTCATTAATTTTTACTTTTATTTATTGTTTTTGTGCTGTGTCATTGTTCACCAAAAAAAAAAAAAAACAATCAAACAAACAAACACAACCTCATCCACACCAAGGCTGCCCCGTCCAATCATAACTCGTGCGGAGACCACGTCGCTATGGCTACGGTGGCCTAGCATCCAATAAAGCTCCCCCTTCCTCCCACAGCGTTGGTTTGTAAGTTGATTGGCCTGTGTTGGTTGCTGTGGAGATATTCCTGCCTGTGATGGTTGCCATTAGCAGTTTTGTTTTTTGGCCCTTTGTCATGTATCCTCCATGCTGAGAGTGCATGGCGGGTTAACGTGGTGACTATGGACTGTGTTTGGTGCGTTGTGACTCTCTCTCTTTTTGTTTTATAAATACTGATCAATAACTGACACTAATCTGTGATTTACTCCTAACGTAACTCCAGTAGCTAACGGAGTTACTCAAACTCAATTGATCCTATTGAACTCTAATCAACCAGCTCAATGTGCTGCTTTTGGGTGGATTTTGTTTTTGATCAGTCTCCTCTGTGTTTTGTTTGGTCATGACTCTATTTCTTATACAAAATACTCCCATATGTAGTCTGGTGGTGTTAGTTACTGTGAATGTGGGGTGGGGGGTGGGGGTCTCAGTGTGGTTGTATTTGATTCCGAGAGCGTTTGTGCTAGTGGATATGCTGTTTCGTGCCAACGAGTGAGCTTGTGTACGTGCTTGCGTGAATGATGCGAACGATCCGTGCGTTTGAGTGCGAGAGCGAACGAGAGGTAGGGAACTTCATTCATTTTATCTCTCAAACCTCTCACGCTGAGGTTTGAGGTGACACTTTGTGGTTGTTATGGTGAAACGAGTGACGCATTGTGCCGACCAAAGAACAGCATTCCTCTGTAGGAATTCTGGGTTATGGCAGAAAACCTATACTTGCTCATTTATATTCAGTCATTCGTCTGAGCACTCAACACAAAAAAAAGAAAAGAAAAGAAAAAAGACGCAGTTAAGTCTCCAGCTGAACACAATACAGCCCAGAATTCCTATGGTGCATGTTGGAAATTTGTTTGCCTGCCAGAAATGTTTCCCTACTCGAAACGATCACTAACACAGAAACACACACTTGCATAAAAACCCCATTCACTGATTCACGATGTAGGTTGCATGGAAGTATAGAATGGTAAGAGTTAGGCTACGTCCACATTAATCCGGATTTAATAAGTTTCAAATGCTCTCCGTCCACACCGGCATATTTTAAAAGTTGCTCACCTGAAAATGTTTGAATTCCATGGCTGTGATCATTTTAGCAGTATATAGGGGCTTTCGAAACCGAGGAACCTTGGCGCAAGTTCTCACTTTTTAGCGTGTTCACACCGCAGGAACTAAAACGTATTTGCTTCTAGGAACTCCGTTTAGAGGAACTAAATTAGCTTCTAATTCAGAGTAGGGTCTAAAAGGAACTACCAGTGACTCAAGTATACACTGATTGGCCAAACGCTAACCGGCATATTTATGTGTAAGATATTTACTCCTAAACAAGGAAACGGCGATAACGACGTTAACCTGTTTTGTTCTTTTCTCAGCCTGCATGATATGTAACACTGCACGCTGTCATAGAAGATTTAGCTCTTTCAGTCGTGTAAATTATCCATTTACGTTCCATCTCTGTTATCACACAACCCAAGACGGAGAACAAAAACAACTCCGATCCCTGCATCCTCCATTCACCGACTGCTGAGGTTTGAGTTCTTGCTCTATAGGGAGAAATTGGTTCTTTAGGAACCATTCGCTGGCTAGTTACTAGAACCGAGTTCCTAAAACTTTGCGGTGCGAAAGCCCCAAATATCGTACCACTGTCTGGTGCATCCACGGCACATTCAAATTCGTCATTTAACAACAAACTGTCATTCATCTTCCTTATTTCCCAATTGTAAGTAAATACACGGTCATCCTTGCAGATATTTATTTTTAGAAATATAGAAGGCACAACCATAGATATATGTGTCACATGACTTAAAGATACCTCCATTATCACAGGCCACACTATAACGTTTTCAAATTCATATACTTAGGAGAACGTCTTCACACAGCTGTTTTTGCGGGGGAAAAAATGGGTATTTGTGATATTTTCAGATTCTCAGTGTGGACGAAAAAAGATCAGATTTATCCAGATCAATGTGGACGTAGCCTTAGATAACCTTCCCAAATGCACAATAGTGTTAACTACTGTGAAATAAGTAGGAGTGGGTTTTTTTTTTGTGTTTATATGACTTGCTTTTAATGGCTGCTTTCGTTTTCTTTCCTCTCACAGGGAAGAAAGGAGAGGACTATCGGAGTCAATTACAAGTCACTTTTCCTCCACTGAAAATTACGGGACCAACAACTTTCACAAAACTACAGTATAAAACCTACCGAGATTATTTAAACAAAAATATACATTTAATAACAAAGACAGACTTATCCAACAAAGTGCAGATTAAATAGAATGATTTGCTACCTTAACAGTATACGATGTAGGACCAATCAGCAACGCAACGCCACTCGCTCTTCTGCTTCACACGCTGTTGTGCCGTGTGCTTGTGGGTCGTGACCTTTCTGCCCTCGGCCCACACATCTACGCCCCGCACACACACACACACACAAATGGGACCAATGCAAATATGTCAGTACACTAGTTTCGCTTCTGGGTTCAAAGGAACTATGAACTATTAAAGTCTTTCTGCAGCAATCTAAAATATGTATATAGAAATTTGAGGGGACCATGTGTAGACATATCGAAACGGTTGGGAGGGTGGGACTGGGTCAATGTGATCAGAGCAAAGAATCATGGGAGGTATATGGTAGATAGAGAAAGAATGTTCTTTTGGGAGTTTTGAAGGATTTGCTCTTGGTCTCTAATCAGAGTCCAGTTATACATAGTTCTTCATCTTTAATACTTAAGGAAACAAATGACCTGAGGTATAGGATACTGGTCCTATATTGCGAACCTCCCTAAAATGACTGAATATAGTTTATCACAGAGAGGCTGTAGTTAGAGTTTTTTTATTTTTAGGTTTGTTAGTTTTTCCTTTCTTTCTTTTTTTAAAATTGGGGATGATTCGAGAAGATTCATGAAAGTTACAAACATTTAAAAATGTATTTCATTGTATATATCATGCTTTTAAAATGAAGGTCAAGATTTAAACATTTGGGATATTATTATTATTATTATTGTTATTATTATTATTATTATTATTTAGGGAAAGTGATTTCTATCTTTTTTTTTTTGGCCATTAATTTATCAGTTTCTTGATGGAGGGCATTTTTTAAATTATTTATGAAGATAGAGGATCATTGGCACGTTCCAATGAATCCATGTATTTTTAGACATTTTATTTACAGATTTACCATTAATGAACAATCATTATTATTATTCTATTTATTTTCTTCAACTGTTGTTTCACAACCTGTCAATTACAAAAAAAATTTGAATAAAATTTTAAACAATATTTTTGTGTGTCTGTGAGATTACAGGAATGAAAATGTGTATTTTCAGATGCATACAATTTCAGATTAAGTATGATATATATTGTATAATTGTTACCGACTTGCAGCTGAACATTTTTATTTTTAACTACATCCTCTGTGTGTACTGAAATATTATTTGCTTTAACAAGGGCAAATATCTTTATAGTGGTTGTACTACCTCAAAGACAATGATTATTTGAATGTATTGTGCTCTTCTGAATTTAAAAATTCACAACTGTACAAGTGGGCTATATATATATATATATATATATATATATATATATACACACACACACACACACACAAGTAAAAAGTTTGCATTTTTTTTTCATCAAGACTGCATTTATTTGATCAAATATACAGGAACCGTTGAAACATTAAAAAGAAGAGCATTTATTTTAAATAAAAATCCTAAATAAAAATTAATTGCAGTTTCCAAAAAAAATATTTGACATCAAAACTTTGCCAACATTGATAATTCTAATAATAAATCAGCATGAATGATTTCTGAAGGATCACGTGACACTTTACACTGGAATAATGACTGATGAAAATTAAGCTTTGCATTACAGAAATAAATTATACTTTAAAGTATATTAAAATAGAATCCTATTCTTTTAAATGGTAAATATACTTCGCAATATTAGCTACTTTTCCCTGTATTTTTATTTATATTATATATATAAATATATTCTATGCAGTGATGGTTCTTCATGTACGTCATTCCAGTTCAATTTACACTCCTATCATTTTACATTTACAGTCAGCATCAGAGCTTCCATAAAGGTTTCGTCATCCTTAACACGTCATAACTCACATGCAGTTAAACGTCACCTTAAACAGCATCTGCCCCGCCCTTCAGTTTTAGTATAGCACTCCTCGTTTTTTTCTTTTTTTTTGGCCGTCCTCTTTACTCTTTCATTCGCCTGCCTCGATTCGCCTCTCAACAACACCCGGCAAAAGTACGTCTGGACACTTTCAACTCAGATATGTGAAGAGAAAAGCGTTGAAAAAAACTATAGTTTGAGCTGCGTGGATTCCTTATCGGTGGACTGACCAAAACACGGTTAAACTCAACAGTGAAGGAAGCGGAGGAAAACACCGAAAAGTGGAAGAGTTTGAAAGTCAGTTTAACGTCAAACCTCCCTTGGCGTTTTCTCGTTTTTAAGAAAACTATGCAGACAGGTTGGATTATGGAGTATGCAGAATTCGCACAATTGTACAGATTTCCCTGAATAACTGCGAGATTACACCCACTTTCGAGCACCTTTGCTAAACCCATCTCATCTCATCTGCTCACACCCTTGTGTTTCGCACTAACGTTACCGCTGAAAGTAAGTACCGTTATACGCAGCTATGCTCGTTCCTGCATCGCTCTTTGTCTTTGTACTATCATTTCCGTAAACGTGCCTTCATTTAGTCGTATTTCTAAGTTGCCGTTTTGTTTTAGCACGATTGGAGCCTCTTGAAGTCCGTTGTTTGATGTGTAAGGCCTACATTAAGGAACGGCGAAATGGAAGTACACACTCAGTTTTGCTGCGCGTGATGTTAAGTACGCATAGTTGTGATTACAACACGCCTACGAACAAATATTCGTCGTAACTTGTACACTATGCTGTTCGTGTAGCTTGAATTGCACCGGAGTGTTTTTGCTGTCGTGGTTTTTATGGGCGGGTTCCATGTTTAAAAGCTGATTAAGATTAGTGAGTCAGTGCAAAATTAAAGGATTAAGTGCCACACTGTAACTGTTGACTACATGTCTACGGCGAAATTTGTTAGGCACAAAGATTTCGCTGTTGGCTGATCACATACACGTTTTAATGTAAACTGTTATCGTGTACGTCTAAATGTTCTTACGCGTGGAGGATGTCTGTTTGATTTAACTTGTGTGATTATCGTCTCGTGTTGCACTCGAGTTTCAGAGCACGCTATGACGTCACGACGTTATGCATCGTATACCTTACGTACGTCATAAGATTTTGCTAGATAAGCAGCACTTTAAAAAAATACTTTTATCTATTAATGATTTGTAAATTATTTTACACACTGTACACTTCCACTACACATCATTTCACACACTCAGAAATGGCGTTGAAGCTTTCTCACTAAGACACTGCTGTTAAGTTAGGCTACATTAAATAATTTCAATGAAACGGCAAGTAACGCATGGAATTAAAATGAGAAATTCTGAAGTACACAAACATAAGATAACTGTTATGTTAAACATGACAAAGAAATACGCTGTAATACAACATAAGGGTGAGCAACCTGGCAAAATTTAAATGTAATTGTGAACTATCCCTTTAGGGGCCTAATGGGTAGGGAGTTGGACTGGTAACCCAAAGGTTGTGGGTTCGAGTCTGGCAGGGAATGAGTCAGTGAATTATTCAAAGAAAGGATTCATTGACTCACACTGTATGCTAGGGCTGGGAGTTATGGCTGAAAACTATATCACGGTATCAGTGTTTCATATCGATCGATAATTATTGATATTTTTTTGTGACCCATTTTAAATAAAGTCTAGAAGAAAATTATATTACATTTAAACATCTTTATTTTAAACTTAACCTTCCTCTGATCATAATCCCTCAGTTATTAAGACCGAAATGTCAACAACCGTGCAAAACTCAAATAATTAAAATGCAAACATAATGCAAAAAACTGCTATACTGGCGAGCTGACTTGTTCTCATTTATTTACAATTTCCTCACTCGCTGCAGCACTCATTATTTGTTGTTTATGAAGAGAAATCCAGCAGACCAGCGCGAGACAACGATATGGCGCAACCAAATATACTGTAACATGATTGGCTGTTAGCGTATCACTCCCTGCGTTGCTAGGTTACCAGAGGTCGCGAGCCTTTATTAATGCAACCAAACTAGCTTCGCAACCTCTGTTTTCTTCTGAGGAAGAATAAAAAAATATCGAACACATTTTTTATTGATATCGATCTCATGCGATACATATCGTTTTATCGCCCAGCCCTATTGTTGGCATGAAAATAAAATTTACTGTATAATAAATCTGTTTAATAAATGCATGTTAGGAAGGGTATTGTGAACAATTAATTTAAAGTCTTTTGTCTCATCACAAAGTCTAATCAGCAACTAAAGCAACCCTACATTTTTTGTTTTTTTTTGGTATTTTGTTACACTTGGATGTGTAATGTGGAAAATCTGTGCCACGCCCATTTCTGAACAACCAATCAACACCTGCCATGTTTCTTTTCCTGATAATCCATTACACTTCGATAAATACATATGGGAGAAAATATGTCGCCAACTCCATTTCATCGCGACTAAGCATCACATTGCATTTCCCCCCAAAACGACAACAAAGCTGATTTATCTTTTTTTTCCTCCAATTCATCCCAGAAATGAGTCACCGATTCATTCACAAACAAAAACACAACCAGAGCATTCCAGCTGCTTTTTATAGTTTGTGTATTTGCTAACCAAACAATTCTTCAAAGCGAAGTGTGACTGCAAACAAAAGCTGACATTGCCAGACAGTCTTTAGTCTCAGGGTTCAAAGTCCGTTTGTCTTAATAAACGCTTGGCAACCCATTAAGTCCTTTGGGAGATATTTAGCTATTTTCAACTCCCCAAATTTTGTAAAATTGTTGCGATGGGGTCAACTTCCTACAGGACTTTTGTATCATCGTCTGTGTGAGTCCTTTTATCAAACTTTATTTGCTCTTTGACATTGCTGATATATTCAGGCCTTGCTCAGATAATATTCTGACAGTTGGTATTATCAGAGTGCTTTTAGCTCTTCATTCACACAGAATGGCACAGAAATGAAGAGAATCTGTCTCATTTTCTGCCCCGGCCGGTTCCAAGCAGTACTCATTACCACAGGTGACAGTACAGCCTTTTAGCCCCTGCCAGCCAATGACAGAGGCCATGATGTCATTCCGACCTCTCAGAATGACTCCATTGAGACAGAGCAGGCTTTAGTACAGCTGGCAGCCCATCCGCTCAAACCGTGTCACTGACAACACGGCGATAAGGAGGGGCTTTCATTGAAAAGTGCTCTGGATGTTTCCTTGGACTCGGGTTCACCGATCTGTGTCAGGGGTGTGTGTGTGTGTATCTTTCAATAGAGCTCATCTCTGAAAGAAAGTTTGCTCTGAGGCAATATTGTATCAGTGGTTTTGAGTTCATATTTAGTTTCTTAGTAATGTTGTACTATCAGTATTGAGGTCAGATGACATGGGTGTTTACTAAAGGAATGACCGCTTTGAATTTCTTAATGTGAATGCTGCTCAACTGGTTTATTGACAGTTTATTGTAAATATTGTATTTTGAACACTAGTAAGCTACTTACACAGATAGCATTTTAAGGCATCATTGGGTGGGTTAAAGGCTGTTTCAAACTTAATTATGCTGCCCTCTAAGCAATCCCAGTATGGCATTGAAGTATTGATATTAAAAAATTTCCCATTAATTTCCATTCATTTTTCCCATAGAATTTTAAAACGTTTTGGTTAACAAGCTGTGAAGCAAACCTGTTTCAAGAATATGAATAGGTTGAAAACATAGAAAGCATATTATAAATGAGATTATTTGTGTAGCAGTAGATCATTTTTTTTATACATTATTATATATATTGTTAGCATTGATCTCTGTGTGTGTGTGTGTGTGTATATATATATATATATATATATATTACTCATTTTTATTTTTTTTTATATTCAATATTATTATTTTTTTTAAATAATCAGTAGTTGGTGTGGTATTTGTTTTCTCCTTTGCATCAGAATGTTGTCCAGGCTGAGCAAGTGGTTCTGGAACGAGAGGCTGTGGTTTCCAGAAGGCCTGGGTTGGGCTGACCTGGAGGATCATGACGGTCTCACATACTCCAAGACATCGGACCTCTGGGCGACCCTGCCCATCGCCCTCGCCTTCCTCATAATACGACAGATCTTTGAGAGGTCAACATGACCATATTAGTTCATTAGTGTTTAATGTGGTTATCACAATGTCAATATTGTATTTGCAACATGTGGCTTATGTTTGATATCATTTTATTTGTCAGAAACTATCCCGTAATAATGTGTTACGTTTTACATTTGTAAGTGCTCTAGCATTTCAAAAACGCAGCTTTGAATGATTAATATTTGAAATACGGTTAACATTGATGCAGAGTTTTTCCAACTCAAGTGTTGAAAGTTTAATACTGTTTTTCAAATGTAGGACAGTGGCCATTCAACTGGCTGCGGCTTTGGGTGTAAAAGAGAAAGCCAGAGTGCGAGCAGCACACAACCCCATGCTGGAGTCATACTTCAGAATCACAAATAAAAATCCCAACAAGGTACCACACTGCCAAACTCACCAGTACAGAAAAGCCCTTTACTTTTTGGATGTTTCCTCATTTATTGGCTGCTTTAGATGAATGCATCTGTAATATGAATGTAATTGTATGCAGCAAGTTCTTGCTATCTATGCTCACACATTTGAACTTGTACCCTTAGAATCAAATCTCACCTTCATGACTATTCATGTTCTCTGTTGCTCTACAGAGTGAAATTGAGAGTTTAGGTAAAAAGACTGGGTACTCAGAGAGACAGATCCACAGATGGTTCAGGCGACGGAGGAATGAAGAGCGACCTAACAAGCTGAAGAAGTTCAAAGAGGCCAGGTACAGAGCATTTCACAGACTATTTGAACCCCATTTCCATTCTTCCATGAATGCTCATAATGGTTACTATGCTTTGTATTTCATGTCATAAACATTATACAGGGTGGGCCATTTATATTGATGCACATTAATAACCAACACAATGGGCAGCACATTGAACACATTTTATGAGTGCTTAGAAATAACTCATGAAAGAATAAAGTTACGTTAAAACCAAGCACACCATTGTTTTTCTTGTGTAGTTCCCAATAATTTGATGTGTCACATGACCCTCTTTCTATTGAAAAAACAAAAGTTGGACGTCAATGGCCGACTTCAAAATGGTCACCATGGTCAACACCCGTCTTGAAAAGTTTCCCCCCTCACATATATTATTGAGCCACAAACAGGAAGTTAGTATCACCAACCATTCCCATTTTATTAAGGTGTATCCATATAAAATGGCCCACCCTGTACATTAAGTAACAATGCTCACTCGTGATCTGAGCATTGAGCTCTACAAGATGCAATTATTATACAGGAAATTCACTGTAAAACAGAAAAAACACATTAATTTTCCATTAGGTGATAGGAAGGCTTTTGCGCACAGGAGAAACGGTATGTGGTATTAATGAACCAAAACTTGGCTAATGTACCCATGTATTTTACTAACTGTGGGTTGCTCCTTTAATATCTTGTCCTTTGACATTTCCACATTTATTTGTCTTGTGCTTCAGAACCACATCCAACACATGTAATTAAAGGAATGGACAGGGTTCAATACAAAGTTAAGATTAAACCAGTGCGTTTGGGGTAATGTTGATTACCTTAATGTTCACCCAGAAATGAAAATCAAGCCATCTAAGATGAAGGTGAGTTTGTTTCTTCATGACAAGATTTGAGAAATTTAGCATCACGTCACTTGCTCACCAGTGGATCCTTTGCAGTGAATGGGTGCCGTCAGAATGAGTCCAAACAGCTGATAAAAACATCACAATAATCCACAAATAATCCATCAATTAACATCTTGTGATGACGAGCTGCATGTTTGTACAGATTTGAACTTTTCCCCCTTCACCTCTTGCCTAAATACAGTCCATAATCCATAACGCTTTCTCCAGTGGAAAAAGTCCATTCTGTTTGCTTATATCAAAATTCACCTGTTTTAGTTTTTAAACAGTGCTTGATCTGGTAAAAGCAATAGTACAGATAAAGGGCTTGTATTTTAGTTGGAAAATTGGTTTGAAGTTAAAAAAGCATGCAGCTTTTCACTTCACAAGATGGTAATTGATGAACTGTAGTGGCGTGGATTATTGTTATGTTTTTATCAGCTGTTCTGACTCTCATTCTGACGGCACCCATTCACTGCAGAGGCTCCACTGGTGAGCAAGTTGATGTGATGCTAAATTTCTTCAAATCTGCTCTGACAAAGAAATATACTCATCTGCATCTTAAAGGGCTTAAAAATAAATATGAAATAACTGCTGAGCAGCAGATGTTACTATCAGAGTTCTTGATATTATTCTTGTCAACCGAAGATTAAAATTATATTAATAACCTTGTTGTTTGTGCATATCTTTATCCTGTCATGATCGTGTAAAGCTTTTTTGCATTCATACTATTGAATAACTAAAAGTCTGTGCACCTAAAACACATGACAATTTAGACAAATTTAAAGTACTAATGTAGGTGCTTTAACATAAATAAAAGCTTCATGTTTCAAAAGTGCGTTACTTGTAAGTGCACAGCTTAACTGCATCTTTTATTGCCTGTGGTAATGTACATAACACTTAACTTGTATTGAGCCTGGAACATCCTTGAATTTAGTTTATCATGCCGTCTCCGGGTGTCAGTCACAACAGTAGGTTGTAGATGCTTTAAATACAGTTGTAGGCGCCGTTGGTCGTGATGTTTGCCTGTAATAGTAGTGTTTGTATTGTGAGTGGACTGAAACAGTGTTGTTTTGCCGCCTTTTGTACATTTTGTCACTGTATGTAGTAACTCCATAGCGTACAAACAAGTCTAGACCCTTAACCTGAATGGCTGGTGATCAAGTAATGTTTTTGAACTATCAATCCAAAAAATTATGTAATTTGCTCATATGAGAGATGCTTGGCTTTGTATATGTTGCCGATAATGTGTTTGCTTGTGGATATTGTTTGCTGAAATAAATGCATTTTCTTACAGTTGGAGATTTACCTTTTACCTTCTTGCTTTCATTGCTGGCCTTGCTGCACTCATTGATGTAAGTATTAAAAATGCTTGCCTTTTCCTCTTAAACAGCATATACTTGTGTGTAAATCCGTGTTTGGCGATTGTGAGTTTATCGGCATGAACCAAAACCTACTTTGTTTTATAATACATATTTATTTCCCATAACATTAGCCTGATTAATCGGCTTATATGTGGTTATGATGAAACATTTTCTTCTTGGCTGGTTGACCCGAGTGTCAAAAACTGTTATGTTTATTGTTATTTTTTGTTGTTTTTATATATAATGCACATTTTGGTTTTATATTTTAGTTTTTGCTTAAACATAAACTCAAGCTTATTTATTTCAACAATATTATTCACACATTTTCTAGTTTGACCCGAGTCTACTTATTCTTTTATTAGTATTTTCTAAATTTTTAGAATAATAGTAAAATCATCAAAATAACCCGAGAGTTTAGTGTAAACGCATATCCAACACAAAAAGATCATTTCAAAGAGAAATTCCAAAACCATACGTTTAAATGAAAAACACGTCGTTCCAAACCCCTTAGTTTGTCCTCTAAACACAATTTAGGATATTTTAGATGAAAACCAGGAGGCTTGTGACTTTCATTGACTGCTAAATAACGAACACTGTAATGGCGCTTTTCCACTGCATAGTACGGTACGGCACGGTTCAGTACAGCTCACTTTTGGGGGGTTTTCCACTGGGAACAGTACCTGGTACCTGGTCCTTTTTTTAGTACCACCTCAGCCGAGGTTCCAAGCGAGCCGTACCGTTACCAAAACGTAACGTGTAAACTCTGCTGGTCACTGGTTGGATGTAGAAAACTGTCTTTACTGCGTCACTGAACTTGCGACACGAGACACAACAGACCCACTAGATTTAAATCAGCACAGCCAGTGAAGAAACGCACGCTAAGCGTTAACGCTAAGCCGTAACGAGCCATGCCGAGCCGTACCACGCAGTGGAAAAGCGCCATAAAGGTCCAGGAAAGTATGAAAGACTTCCTCAGAATACTTTGTAACACAAACTGTTACACCGTAATGTTTTGAAGCAACGAGAATACTTATTGTGCCGAAAGAAAACAAAAATACTCTCCAAAATGGCGCTGCTGTGATACGGAAGAGGCCAGTTGTTGAAAAGTCACTATTTTTGTTTTTGTTGCGTAAAAAAAAAGTCTTCTCTTTGCATCATAACTATTCTGATAATGTCTTTCATACTTTTCTGGACCATTTACTTGGCAATCAAAATGTTAGTACAAAATTATGTTCTGAAGATAAACAAAGCTTTTATGGGTTTGACAAACGTTCAGTAACTTTTTAAGATCATGAGAACCAAAAATATTGTTGTCTGTAAATGTTTCCAAAGCAAATTTCAGGTTGTTATTGTCCTGGCATGGTATTAAAACACCAAACAAACAACCATCTAACCAACCAAGCTTTTGGTTTGTGCTTATGGTGCATATCTACCATTATCAGCCAACCTGCTTTCTAAATTCCGGTGGACCCCAACCCCTCCTACTTATAACTCATGTAATATCATACTTGTAACCTGCAGCGCCTTTGTTGAAATGAAATATGAGAGTGCTTTTGTCTTGGCTCATAGTATCTTCATATTGTTTGTTGTGCAGAAACCTTGGTTCTACGAAATGAAGGAGATGTGGGCAGGGTTTCCAATGATGGTACGTTCACTTCTTTCCTTCTGTTGATTTTGGGTGTACAATCATCTATCTAAACCTGAACGGATCTTTCAATGAACTTTGGTATTGTTAAGCTTGGGTAAACAAGGAGGATCCCAGAAATTTGAATTTCAAATGAGTAATACGCAAACTGATGCCACCTTACCTTAAAGCTTCAGGTCATATACAGCAGAATTAATCATCCGTTTGTCATTTGTAAAAACCTACTGTCTATTAACATTGCTTTCAAAACATTTGATGAATTTCTTTGTTTCTCTCTTTAGCCGCTGCTTCCTTCTCAGTACTGGTACTACATGATTGAACTAGGCTTTTACATGTCCCTCCTCTTCAGCGTCGCATCGGACGTCAAGCGGAAAGTGAGTAAACCAAACACTTTAAACCTAAAACCCTACCTAAATAAAAAAAATAAAAAAATCAACCCTTTTTGTAGAAATACCCACTATTCATTAGTGTTTAGTATCACAAGGACTTCTAAGATGTCCAGCTTGGATGGTGCAGTGTTACTTGCTGCGTTAAGTGTAGTTAATATTTTACTTGCACATCTGTTGAAATCTCTTATCTCGCACAGCCTTTTGTTAGTAACCTTAATTAGAATTTTGTTATAGCCTGTGTCCAGCAAAGAAAGAACACCAGCCATTCCTCAAAGCATTAGCGAACAGTTAAAGTACAGCAGGATTAGGTTTATCAGCGGTTTTGCATCACCTGTCCGATGATTTATTATAAACCCTGCTGGAAAAAACACTCTAAGCTGGTTTGCTGGTATTTGCTACTCTGTTGGCAGATTTTAGACGCTTTTCAGATCGGCTCGGCAAAACCATTTTAAACCAGCTAAATGCTAGGTCAAACTGTTTATCTTTCAAATATGTTCATGAAGTGCGTCTCATGTTTAGCGCTATTCATTCAGTGCGCAAATACAGCTTCGGAACTGAGCTGAAACAAGAGAATGCCAATTCTTATGAAGTTTGAGGGAGCATGTAAGAGCCCAATAAGATGATATATCCACACAATTTACATTTGGCTTGTGCATCAAATCGAGCTATATCCAACATGGAAAACATCACCTGCCTGAGATAATAAAATCCAGCAGGTCGAATGTCACCTGGTGGTATTCACAATCTGAATTTTAATAGGTCACCTATTTTAAGTGATGGTTCGATTAATCAGTCACCTAGTCTATTGTGCTCATCTTGAACTTTGAGTCTAAAGCTTTGACAATATCAAATTAATATTCTGCAAGCTTCAGAGCTTCTGAAATCCCTTAAATAATGTATTTCTGATCAAATAAATGCAGCCTTGGTGAGCACAAGACTTCTTTATTAAACATAAAAGTCAAAAATGAGCTTAACAGCGTACCATGTTACTTAAGAATGACCATATTTATGTTATTAACGTATGGCAGTGCATAACCAGTGCGTTATTTGTAGGTAAGATAATATTTTCCCTTGTTCTCTTTCTTTCAGGACTTTAAGGAACAAATAGTGCACCATGTTGCCACCATCCTGCTGATTAGTTTCTCCTGGTGTGTGAACTACATCAGAGCGGGAACCCTCATTATGCTGGTGCACGACGCCTCCGACTATCTGCTGGAGGTAATGGAACATCTGAAGTACATTAGCATAGAGACTCCGTCCCAGGAGCTTTGAGTTCAATACAGAGAGGAAATGTTTTTCAGACATTTGCGTTATCTTATTTGCAGCATCATAATAAATGCACGTGAAGTGAAAGCCACGCATCAGATCGTTTAATAGAATGCTACAGTGAATAGTTTTCTCTGAGGCGGTTGAGTAAACGAGGGTTTCGCAGAGGTGCTTTGCGATCGTAATGTGTTTTTGCTCAATTTTCTCAGTTTTCTTGTTTACATATGTGGCCACGTTCAGATGATACACGCTCGTACATGATTTTAATGATTGTAAGCCAAATACAGCCAGATATGTTGCTGTAACCGAGCTTCATGTGCTTGTGAAGTCATGATGCTCTGGTAAATGGCAAAATGAATTCAGTATGTAGTCAGGGTTGTTAATGCATGTGGGAAACTCTGCCTTCTAGTGGTGCTTGCGTGCAAGAGTCACAGACACATGTCCCGTCTCTGTCCCAACAGTCTGCCAAGATGTTTAACTACGCTGGCTGGAGAAAAGCGTGCAATTACATATTCATTGTATTTGCTGCCATCTTCATCATCACCAGACTCGTCATCTTCCCATTTTGGTGAGTTGGCCAATTTTCTATTTTGATCCCAAGGTTTATAATTAAACCTGTAAATCATGCATTTCTCTTGACCCACTTTCTGTATTTGTCAAGAGATATCAAATGATTTGCTTCTATAATTTCAAATGAAAGCTCTATAAATAGGAATTCGGGCCTCTATCGGAGTGTGGTTGAAATGTCACACTTTTTAATAATTCTATAAAGCTTCATGAAAATGAATACCTGGTGCCTTTTTTTCTTCATTGCTAGATTGATGTCGGATGTTAAACTCTCGCTTTCTTTTTTTTTTTCTGTGTATCACAGGATTATCCATACCACTTGGGTGTATCCGGTGACCGTGTATCCTCCGTTCTTTGGATACTACTTCTTTAACGGGCTGCTGTTTGTGCTGCAGTGTCTGCACATCTTCTGGGCCGTACTCATTCTGCGTATGGCCATCAAATTCTTGCCAGGCAATGTAAGTTATCCTGCACAGACTGGACTGCTTTGGATATTATATTTTGCCATTTTATGCACTATGGTATATATACATTTTACACACACACATATACAGCTGGTTTCAAATTCGGTTCATTTGTCGTGCCGCAGAACATTGTGGAGGACGAGAGAAGTGACCGAGAAGAAACAGACTCTGAGGACGATGAGGAAGAACGGGAGGACAGGAAAGCGCCAATGAAAAATGGACCAGAACGGCCTATGCAGAACGGCCACTCACCTTTAAACAACAACCATCACCGCAAGACTGAGTGATACCAGCAGAACCCAGAGAGGAGGTACTTCCTGTACACACGGACCAGACCAACAAACTTAAGCCAGGGCTGTTTGATGGATTGAAAAGGCCTAGAGCAAACACACACTCACAATACATGTAGATATATCTGATACTAATTTTTGGAAATGGACATACTTTGGAAAAGGAGGAACGATATAAATTCTTTCCCCTTGCAAACTATTTAAAACACTATTAATAGGCACTGTATCTTTAAATAACCCTTTTGTTTGTTCAGGGTCTAATGTTAGTGAATCCCTTGTTCTTTACTGTGCCTTATTAGTACAAAGTTGTACTGCCATTCATACATTTCAATTCTTTTTTTTTTAGTCTTTTGGGCATCACACACACTATTATACTCATTTTACCTGTCAGTAATATGCTTTGTTTGGTCAGATTTCCAAGAATCTCTCAGTATTTGAGTTCTGATGTTGCTGGAAACTGACTGGAATTTTTCATTTTGTCACCCGTTTCTTTACTGTCTCACCAAGTGACCTTCACACACCTGTTTTGCTTAGAAAAACGTAATCTTTCCCCCGATTCAGTTGCACTAATAAACGTTACTGACCCAGTCTTGCAACACTACCACTTTACAGAGACACAGAAAAAGACTCGGATTGCCATGATATCCCGTCCCAAAGGCGCTGAAGGAGTGTGCTGCTTTTTGCATTAAACATTCGTCTGTTGAGTTTGTAACGAAGCAACAAGTGTGTGTGTGTGTGTGTGTGTGTGTGTGTGAAAGAATCCCATATCTAATATCTGTGTTGGTCGGAGTGTGTCCTGT
>JAUYWG010000056.1:16510133-16527522 GCA_034779775.1 Enteromius afrohamiltoni
ATACAGTCGACATGCAGTTATGGCCAAATGTTTGAACAAGAATGCAGAAAAAGACTTTTGAAGTTGTAAATAAAACTAGGTTTATTGGAATGCATTTGTAAGAAATTTTTATAAAGTTTCATTTTACAGCACACTTTAATATTATTTTGTGTTATTTTGAGAATTTTTGTAATTCTCCAAAAGGGGGGCATTCTATGGGTTTAGCTGTACGCTTGATATTTAAAGTGCCCAATGCATTGTATTTTCATGGCTTGCATTTTAACATGGTTGTATATTTACGTAGTGAATATTTCAAAAGGAAACATTTCACAATCATTTTCATTATTATTTTCATTTCATTTTCAGCAATAAAATTTGACAGGCAACTTTCGGTTAGTTTTATTTCACTTTAAAAAATTGGCTTCCTAAAATTCAGTGGTTCAAATACGACAGAGCACACATCCGGGAACTGTAGGAAAAGCGGTAGATTACCGTTCCAAGAAGCCATCTGTGGTGCTCCGGCTTTGGGTGTGAACGTCTTTATCAAAGTATTTGCTGTAAGATATTATTTTAGGGCTGCGCTGTTAAAGGTGCTCAATGCGATGTTGCAGGATTTTAGCTCGATTTCATTTTTATCTCAAACCGAATGCATCACCCCTTGATCGTCTTGCTGTCAGCCCTCTGAATACATTGGGAAAAAACCCCGGTCTCGAAAGACAACACAGAGGTTGCAATACCAAAACAAACACTATGGGGGGGCATTTCTTTTTCATAGGGGGCACACTTTATTTCTGATCTCAGAAATACACATTCAACATAACAAACACATTATTTATGGGACATATATTTCCAGGCCCATCGCCCTGTTTACATGATTAAGAGTGAACTTAATATTGAGAAAGAACACCGTTCATTTTATCTAGTTAATGATTATTGTGGAGAAAATTACGTATCCAGCAGCTCAAAGAAGCTCTCATCTCTACAGTGGGGACTACAGGAGGAAGGCAGGAAGCTAAAATAACACGGCGCGCAAATATAGCAGCACAGAAATAATGATTCAGGGACATATCATCACCTCACGCACCTGCAGCGCTTCTGTATAGGAGAAGAACACAATAAAACCATGAAGGCCTATATAGGTCTTGTTTCTGTTTCTATTTAAATACATTTGTTTTGACTAGACTTTTATATAGTTTTTATAATGAATGTCATTCATTTGTGTTTTATTTTATTAGATTTTTGATCAAATGTCTGATATTTATTTATTTACAAAATAAGTAAGACACTTCCACTGTCTGAACAAGGGTTTTAGCTCTGCTGATAGACAGGAGTTGATCAAGCTGTCTCACATAATGAGAGGCACTCTACCATTTCAGCCATTTGAGTCCACACATGTCATTTGAAGATTACTGCTAAATGAAAAGGATCCATTTTCAGAGGCTGTGTAAATAACCTGACCACAACGCACTTATTTGATGAAACACACCTGCACCACTTCACTCCGGTTGATATGTGTTATAGATAATCAGACCAGAATAATGGGCAATTATTTTAAAATGCCCAATGCATCATACTGAACATTCTCTTTTACATTTGTAAACCCTGGGCTTGTAGCCAGCAGGATCCTATCAGCAAACTCATTATTCTATTGTAGGCAAATTGCCCTTGATCCCCTATAGATAAACTGTCTGTAGTGGAATGCTGATCAGGAGCTGCTGCAGCAGTCGCAATGAACCGTGATGCTTCCCAGCTGCCTGAAGTCTCTGGAAGGGCACATCTGCAGACACTTGTCTCTCATGATTAGCTGGAAGTGAGCAGTCTTGATTCCACCTCCTGGTTTCTCACGCCATGAATATTAGCGTACTTGAGATGACCTTCCAACTGAGAAGAATCTTCCTATCACCAGCTGCATATTCTACCAAGAATTCCTTAATTTCCTCCTCATTAAAGGGGTCATCCGGTGCCACATGCACTTTTACAAGCTGTTTGGACTGAAATGTGTGTGCACACAACCAGCCTGCAATGATAAAGATCCACCCAGTATTCTTTTCATTTAATAAAAATAAGTTGCCCCTTCTGAAATCAAGCTATTCTCAAATGCATGTCGGTGTGGTGTCACACCAACAGAGGCCACTCCCACAATATTTGGTTGACAGCGGCGGGTCACACAGACTGAACTGGTGTCTTACCTCAGACCCGCCCTGAGTGAGCCGTCATCTGACCGAGATGAAGAAACAAGCAGGACTCCTAAGCGTTTGAGGTGTTTTGTTGTTGAATGTATTAATGAACATAGCAGTAGTTATTTACCCCCGACATCTGAGTGACTGAAGACGCAGCGGAGTAACGTTACGTTTAGTTCTGAAGGGAAACCGAAATGCGTTTATGTTCCCGCAAATCATTTTTGATCCAGCCTCACTTACAGAATAGAGTATAATGTGGGACATTCTAAAACGCTTAACTTTAAAAATGCTTAACGTGGCTTACACAAATAAAAACTGACGAGGAAAACCCAAATTTCTGTCAAACCTTCCTTGGAATAATCACTAACTACTGTCAAAAGAACGAGCCCATATTTGACAGATGATGTGAATAATATCAGTTAAGTCCATTATAAGGAAATAGCTTAAAGTAGTAGTTTAATGCACTTTAACAACGAACGAGAGAGACCAGATTTCTGTCAAATTGTATTTATAATAAAGACTTTCCACTGTCAAAAGAACAAGCTCTTATTTAGCTAACAAAAGTTAATAATATTAAGTGTTCGCCCTATAACCATTATAAGGAAACAGCTTAACGTAATATTATTCACTTTATAAGCTGAATAAGAGCTTAATTGTTCTTTGACAGTGTCTTTTGTTATAAATAAAATGTGGCAGAAGTTTGGTTTTCCCTGGTTGTTGGTATGTTAAACCACGTTAAGCTGTTTCCTAATGGATCTATAGGGGTGAACTCTTAAACGTGAAATTATTCACTTTATACGGAATAAGAGCTGGTTCTTTTGACAGTGGCAAGTGTTTTCTACAAATTAATTTTGACAGAAGTTTGGTTTCTCTCAGTCGTTGTTAAGGTAGTGTCCGTTAAGCCATGTTAAGCTGTTTTCTTCTAATAGACTTCTATGGGGGAGAAAACGCTTAAAGTGATATTATTCACTTTATCTGTTGAATATGGGCTCATTCCTTTGACAGTAGTTAGAGATTATTACAAGGAAGGTTTGACAGAAATTTGGGTTTCCCTCAATTTGTAACCATTTGTAACGTTAAGCTTTTTTTATTATGTCTTTTAATGAATCTTTGCAAATTGCCTTTCCTGATAATGTCCTAATTAGGAAGTTTCACTATGAATATGGCTAAAAAAAGATCCTTCTAAAGTGCCTCGGAAAAGAGGGCGGGGTCCGTGGAGCTCGTGAAGATTTAAAGGGGAAGTACACAGAACAGAGGGATTTCAAAAGAGCTGTTTTTGACAGGGTAAAATTAGAGAAATCTTTGAGAAATGTAAAAAAAAAAACTATATTACGAACTTTCCATTAAGACCCTAAAGAATCCTCTTGGCTTGTAGAAAATTGTCTTTGTATGACTCCTTTAAACAGTTTAACATAAGAAATGAACATTACTCTTATGTAAGATTAACCGAAGCACTTATGAATTAATGCATTGTGTTATAAACACAGCTGTTGAAACTAAAATGAAAAACGCCAGAAACAGTGCACAAAAATACCATGGTATTGAATAGGCTAATATCGCAGTACTTATACGCAATATTATAACAATATCAGCAGTACTGAATGAATGCCACAAATAGTTTATGCACCAGAATATTTGTAGCTATTATTATTATTGTCCCTAGTTTTATGGTACTTTTTGGTATATTTCTGGAATTAATGACAAAATAAAGATGATAAAAACAATACATATATATATATATAGTTTGACAATATATTTCAACCAGTTTGTGCGTTTCTTTTTAATATTTATTTTAATGTATTAATTATTAAAACAGCTGAATATGGGAAGAAAAGAACAATATACCAAGATAAATGGCTGTTACTGACCTCATCTGCCTCTACTTACATGTCTGCGATCTAAATCCGATGCCTCATTTCCGCTTCCGTCCGAGCTCGTTCGATGATATTCGTCTGTTTCCGCCTGGAACTTCCTTTCTGGCAGCGGCTTAATCTTCGCCAACATGCCAGTGAGTACTGGAGAGCAAAAACGTATCAATATACACCACTTACATGACATTGAGACCTAAATATCGAAGCGCGTTCAAGATCACGTCCTTATGGACGACCTTAATGTACGCGTGTTCACATGAACAAGAAGATGAACGTAAATACAAGCGTTAAGTCTTAAATGCTTCGGAAGCGTGCGTTCGCGCCCTGCATCAAGATGGCGGCGCACATAGAACAAAACATGGACGTTTAACAGTAATGTGACGCACGATTAAGTGTCCGTGTGTTTATGTAGTCTGTTATTATCATATTACACTTTAAAACTGCTGAGCTGTGTTGATGCCTGCGCTTGAGAGAAGTTGCCAGCTTGCTTTAAGACTGAAAATGACTTCATGCGGCTTTCTGGAGTCGAAAATGAGAATGAAATTGATAAACTGAAAATGATAAAAAGGCTTTATTATCTGCCTACACAGACATCACATGCCACAGACATAAGCAAAATGCTGTCTGGATAGGCAGCTCACCAAAGTTTGATGCTTGTTTGTGTTTAATGACAGTTTTAAATCATATTGTTTATGTAAACAGCTCGCAAAAGACTTGCTGCACCCGACCCCCGAGGAGGAGAGGAGGAGGCACAAGAAGAAGCGTCTCGTACAGTGTCCCAATTCTTATTTCATGGATGTCAAGTGTCCAGGTGAGTGTCCTTCACATGATATCGGATAATTGGATTGGTCAGCGTCTGAGTGGGGTTAATCGTGCTTCTCTTGTTTTCAGGATGTTATAAGATCACAACGGTGTTCAGCCACGCACAGACAGTCGTGCTTTGTGTTGGTTGCTCAACCGTGTTGTGTCAGCCCACCGGAGGCAAAGCTCGACTTACAGAAGGTTTGTTTGTGTTTTTACTCAAACTCCGACATGTTTAGAAGCAACAGTGGAATTGATAAGTAAAATCGTAAGCCGTTTGGTGGTTATCGCAATATTGCGACGTGCAATATCAGGGATGTGCCAAATTTCTACATTTTGTGTTTGAAATGCATTTAAAAAAGCAAGTTACATCCAAATATGTATTTGATGCTTATTTATTTGAATTGCAGGCTGCTATTCTGTAAATAAAATTTGACTTAAATACCAGTGCAATTGTGTAGTTGCAATAGCGCTATAATAAAATAATGTAAATGATAATAAAAGGAAAGTAGGGTATAAGTATGGTAATTGCCGCCTGAAAATATGCCGTGGATATTTGGAATGATTCGTAAGTTAAGTTGACCGTTTGAAAAGCTCATTGATATTCATTGGCTGATTCAAGTCATACTTTGACTGGGTGGATACTGTAATTTAGTACAGTCATTTGAATGGAAATGAGTGATTTTGCTTGCACAGAGTTGTGCTTTTGATGCCGGAAGATCTGTGATGCCACGTAGGTGAACACTAGAACTGTATTTTGAATATAATTGAAATGAACTATACAGACAGTTCTTAGTTTGCAGCTGCTGACTGGTGCAAACATTATTTTGCTTTGACTTCAGTTTATGATAGATTAAAATGATTTCTCATCGAGTATGACAGCATTTGCAGTCATTATTGGGAATTTAGATGCAGATTATTTTCTTTTTGCCCATCCAAACTCTTAGCCGTTCTTTATCCTTTAGTTCAGGGGTGTCAAACAGTTCCTGGAGGAGTTTAGCACCAACACGCACAATATGCAGTTTTGAAGGACTTGATTAGTTGGGTCAGGTGTGTTTAATTAGGGTTGCATCTAAACTCTGCGGGGCTCCGGCCCTCCAGGAATTGAGTTTGACACCCCTGACTTCAGTTTATACAAAGCTGATAAACTGATCTGTCCGTAAGTTGTGATTGTTGCAGTAATTCGGAGGTCTGCAGTACGTTTATAGTGTTCAGCTATATGGATGTCATTGTGCTGCATTGGCATACTAAATGTGTGCTAGCAGTAGCAAATATTCATTTGCAAAGAGCTCTGTTTGAAGGTCAAGTGTGTAGTTCTTTTCTATGTTAAAGTGTCTTCTGCATAATATGTATTGCCGACTGTAAATAAGCCATTTAATAGAGCTTTATTAGACCTACTCATTTGAGCATTGGCTCAACCAGTGAAAGTTGGATGTGGGCTTTATTATTTAAGTATTTTTTTTATTGTTATTTGATGCACTAATGGAACTTCACCTTTTAATAATATAAAAACAGAATGTGCTCTTCTTTCCAAATGTTTGAGGGCACTGTGGTGTGATTCATGTTTTTGTAAATGAGCTTAGCTGCCGTTTCTTATAACAACCTCTCTCTTTATTTTGATTTCTCCAGGGTGTTCCTTCAGAAGGAAGCAGCATTAAGATGTTTTCTGGATGCTTCATTGGAGAGAGAGAGGGAAAGAGAGAGAGGGAGGAGACGGACCAGCCTCAGTGACAGCTGCCTGATTATTTCAAGCAAGAGATGAAGTAGATCCAATCACCCGCAGAGGTCTGATGAATTTACTGGAACACCCTCCAACCTACTGTCCCTTTTTCTCTCAGTCTCAATAAAATATTTGGGCTACATTAATTTTGTGATGTGTTTTTGTTCAGTATATCATGTTTCATACACCAAGGTGATTTAGTTTATCAACCCATTCCAAATTTCTTTAAAGGAAAATAAATGATAAAAAAAGAGCATTTTAATATGCGGGTATGCTGCTTAAACCCGTTATTATGAATGCTTATATCAGTTAAACAGCAAGTCTTTTGTTACGCTGCTGAATATATATGTGGTATCTTGTTTTCAAGATGTTTTAATGAATAAACTAAAAAGTGCATTTATTTGAAACATTCTTTTGTAACGTCTTCAAAGTGTCATTTTTGATTTATGTGTATTCTTGCCGAATACAAGTATACATAAATTGGGAGAATGAAAAGAAAACCATACAAATCGAAATGTTTTGGTTTTATGTAATTAATTTGACCAACACTGAATGGAAGCTAGCACTTATGATTTGAAAAACGGCCTGCATGTTTTCCCTGAAAACACCCATTTATTATTATTTTTTTATTTCTTAAATGAGTCACTTACTGGGGTTCAGGCTAAATTTAATAAAACCCTGCAGTGAAAATGCATTACGGTTTCTAAATAGCTTTTCAAAAAGCGTTTCTTTCCAGTGTTCATAAAATGCTCATACAGATGACATTCATAATCAAGGCCAAGGGACCAAAGACCCACATGAGTGAGTTATTAAACACCATGTGTTGAATGAAAATGTTCAAATGGCATTAGTGGATGACATTTTATTAATTATTACCTGAGATATGAATTGAACTAATTAATCTATTATAAAGTCTGTGCTACAGATCTCACTGACGGAGAGCAGCCTTTGTCAGGAAGCAGTAGTGTCGTGTCATTTAGTTTCGGAGATCATTAGCTGATTGCTTCTCTCTGCCGAACTGCTATCTTCAGTGGCTCCTGAATGATAATATGATTGAAATCTATTCAATTGTATTCTCTACCCAATGGGCTAAATTGTCTGTGTCCCTCCTTAACCAAATCAACTGCAAATTCTGGCTGCCTAATGATGCCTTGTGGGAATGAAACTGCAGCCTCATGGGAGCATCTCATGATTACTTTCAAGAGTCCAAACTTTAGCATACTCCAGTACCTTCTCTTATTAAAGATAGATTACGCAGATATAGATGTGATATCGTCTATTCATTTTTCCTTATGAGTTCGTCAGGGTGCATCTTTACCTCATGGTGTTCTCCTGTGAACCGTGATTTGAAACAGTGCAGTTATGCTATGGATAATAATTTTCCCATTATGAAGAACATTAGTCTAAATACCACACACTGCTCTATTTCATACAAGACCGAGAGGTCAGCATCAGCCGTTCCGTGCAAATGCAGTTCCTGAAATGACCACATAGTGTCTCTGTGAAGTCTGCTTCGGCTTTTTGTCTTAGCACGTGGTTTTTCGTCTTTTCTAAATATATGCAATTTGAGTGCCTCGCTATTCATCATAAAAACATGCTCTGTCGACAAAAAACAAAACAAAACCATGCTAATCAGTATATTGTACATAAACTATTTATTAAAAAATATTTTTTTATTAATTTAAAAGCAAACAGTTAAGTTACATTTATAAAAATAAAAACTAGATAAACATTTGATTGAAATAATAAATAAATATTTCAGATATGTACAGTAGGCTACTTATTATAATGAATTAAAATGTAGCTTAATAGAAAACAAATAATTTTCAGACATTAATGATCATTTTATAGAATAAATTAGATGTTAATCATTAGACTATGTGGATTAAAACCAGTATGAGTTTCTTCCTGTAGAGCACAAAAGAGGATATTTAGAAGAATGTTAGTAACCAAACAGCTGATGGTAACTTCCATAATCCTTTTGGTAACACTTTATAATAACTACACACTATGAATCATTAGGTAAGCATTAGTAAATAGTCAATTCATCCTTTATAAAGCATTATTCCAACTATAAAGCATTATTAAACTATAAACCTGTAAAACTGTAAACTTAATTTTTTTTTCTATGAAAAAAGGTTTGTTTTCATTTATCAAGTGTACAGTTATACGATTAAACGTTTTACATCTTTAAAAAAATCTGTCTGTGTTCTGTGTCCCTGTGTTGTGTTTGTTTAACTTGTGTTGTTTAGATATAAATGAGCTTTTACGTCTGCTTCATAAATGCTTTACAAGGTATAAATAGTCCTCACTTTAAATGAGCCCACAAAAACAGACGTCTGGCAACTACTGAATGCTTTATAACTTCCTGAATTAATCATGAATTACAGCAGGAACATATTAACACACTGAACAACTATTATCATGTGTCTAAATAATACGATTTATTAATGTAAATGTAAATAATTTATTAATCATTTACTTAGACTGTCTAAATGGATTTATTAAACACTGTCAACTCCTAAATAACTACGTAATAATTGAAGCAATGATAAACTTAAAGTAAGAAAAGAAAAGTAAGAATTTTTTTTATATAAATGCTCAAGAACAAGGCATTTAAAGATGCACTTGTAAACTGTTTACTAATGTATAATAACGTTGGAACAATGGTTTATAAAGGATGAAATAAATGCTTACTAATGATCATTCATAGTGTGTAGTTATTATAAAGTGTTCCGGTTTGGGTACCAACATTCCTCCATTTATCTTCTACTGTGTTAACAGAAGAAATATATTCAGACAGGTTTGAAACAAGTGAAGGGCGAGTAAATCATGACAGAATTTTCCCCATATTTATCGTCATTATTTAGTGTTGCAAATTGCCATACAATGAGATGCCTTGTATCTTTCATATCTTTTTCAGCCTTGTCAATCTCTAAACTCACATTCAGGTCTGGCTCCATTCTGTCCAGTTTTCCTGATAGACTTTATGTCTCCACATACTCTAAAGTGCACCTAGGCACCCTCCTTTAAAGAAAAACAATTACACACTTAAAACTGGACAGGTAAGGAACCCTCCTGCTTAACGCAATCAAACATCTCGCTATCATAATTTTCAATGCCGCTGTCTTTAGTTGATATATTAAACGCTTGTTTTCCATGACATATCTATATGTTATACCGCTGTTAGGCTTTCTCTCAGAGAGCAGTGGGGTGTGAAAGCCTGACTGTGGTTCCGCTCACCTCGGTTCCCTCCCCGCGTGAAGAGGCTACCGAAGGGCATCTGTAGTAATAGGGTAATCTATTATAGGGCTCTCACTCGCTCTCTGGTTTTCCATTCCCCAGCCCCTGTCTCAGCACTTCGTCAGGACGAATGAGAGGAGGAGTTTAACTAAGCACATTACTGTGTGCCACTTGCACATCCCAGCACTTCCTCAATTAAACCCCCTCCACCACAATCTCCGTTATCCCATTAACGCCTGAACATGAGCTCGACTTTACCAATTTTTTGTTAAAATTGACACTGTAAAAAAAGCAATTAGCCCGCATTGTATCTCTCTTTTCTGATTCACAGGTACTAAAAAGTGGAAATTATTTTTAATCGACATATAAATTAGAACAACAATATTCTTCCAAATTTTGCCCCAACTAGCCTAAACTTAAACCTGAGCTTTCCCAACATGCATTGCGGAAGAATAAATGATTGCTGTTAAATAAATGATTTCGCTTATAGGTTTCAGATTTTGTTTATACTAATGTTGTCGTTTACTGGGTTGTGATGTGTTGTGATGTTCAAACCTTTGCTTTAAATGTGTCTGACCGCGTTTTGTAACGTGACGCAGGCCGGAAGTGCACGCACGCATGGTCCGATCGACTAGATGGTATCTTAGGATGATATCAAGAGGGCGCTAGTTATTTTTTAAATAGGCTACCTATGACATTAAATTGGATGTTATATATATACTAAGGTAAATTGGTCTAAGATTTACTGTCCCATTTGATGTTTTAATGTAACATTAAAAATTCTTTAAATTCTCTTCCATGATAGTTGTTGAAAGTGGAAAAGGCCGTAAAATAGACATTTAGGCTAATTTACTCACGCAAGCGTTGTGTGTCTTAGTAAAGTTACCTTCTCTTCTTTAGAGGCAGCTAAAGTGTTTCTGGTCAACTCAAGCATTTATATAAACATGAAACAGCATCGCTGTTAAGGACAGACAACCCACCCATCAAAAACTCAATGAAAAGACGCCCGGTGTTGAATGGGAATCATCAGTTTAGACCTCTCTTTAGTAGGCAAATGTTTCCTATTTTATTCACAATACAATAATGTGTTCATCTGTCATTAAACATGACATACAGTAAAATTACATTTTATTCTTTAATACATTTTAAAATATAATTTATTCCTGTGATGGCAAGGAAAGCTTTAATTATTTCTCATTATTAGCAATGTTTCAAACAATTGTGCTGCTGTCATTTTTCGACAAATATAATGCAGCCTTGATAAATCAAACTAGAATTTCCTATCATACTAACCTTAAACTCATAATATATTAAAATGCTAAAACCCCCAAATCCAGCAAATAAATAAATAAATTAAATTCAGCTGGACACATTTCACTTTTTCTGAAGATGAAACCAGAGAAGGAAAGTGGGACAAAGAGAGAGAGAGAAAAGAAAGAGAGGGTAGGATTTAACCGAATGTGATTACTTTAGGTAGACGGGAAGATCAGTTTCCCAATTCCCCTTTTTTGTCCATGATCTCCCTTCCTTTGTATTCCCAATCCTCCTTCTCATTCATCTGTCCTTCTTAAGGAATCTCAGAGATTTAGGTGGAGAGAAAGCTGACTTGTGAGTCTCGAATCAATCAGGTCTTTTTTCCCCCCCTTTCTCTTACTTGCTGCGATTTGCCGACATCACGGGTAGTCTCTCTCTCTCTCTCTCTCCCCCTCTCTCTTCCACATTTATTCTGTCCACTGCTTGCATCAAGCCAGCTCTTGCTTTCCTCTCCTCTCCTTCACTCCACCAGGATATTTCCTTCTCCTCTTTCCATATCCGAACACATTCCCGTTTTCTGCCCTGCTTTTCCTTCATATCTCCTGGAATGTGGCACTCTTTGGCTTTCACTCTATGTGGGATCTCCGCTTTGATCCAGGGTAGGTTCCTCACTATGTGCACATGCATGTAAGTATATAAATCTGTGTGTATGAAACAATTGTTTAGGAATGAGAAGGCAAACATTTTAAAAGAAAGCAGCATATCTTGGGTTTTCATTTTATTATTATTGTCATTCTCTCGTCATTCTGTCTTTGCTCCGCAAACCTGTTTGCCTGTGGGCAACCTTGTGCCACCAGATGTTTGTGTGTGTGTGTGTTTACCACTGTTGCAGTCGAGAGAGAGAAAAAGGAAAAATCAGATGGAATCAGAGGGAACGAGAGGCAGAATGAAACAAAATTGCTTTGCCATGAAGAATTAGAAGCTGCAATCATAAATTGCACCTTCTCTCCCCCTCCCGTCTCTCCTCTCTCTCTCTCTCTCTCTCGCTCTCGTTCATTCCTCTAAATCCATGAGTCCATAGAATGCATGGAGGTGACTGAGGCACAGAATGCATTTGTAGATTCAGATCTCCGGTGTAGTGGACATGTTGCTGCAGTGGAGTAGAAGAGGGAGTGTGTGTGTGTGTGTTGCCATGGAAAGCCTCTCTATATTTTATCTTTCATTCTCTCTTCTCGCCTGTCTGTCATAGGAGAACTTTTATTTGGGTTGTCAGTCTCACACCAAGCCGTTTGTATTTGTTTCACGTACATTCTCCTAATATATAATTCTCTTTATAATTTTTTTAATCGTCTCACGCCACGTCTTCATGTTTTCACAGTTGCAGAAAGTAAAGTGTATTGATGGAAATGTCGCTAAGCATTGGTTTCTGTTTATTTGACTGTTTTTTTGTGTGTTTTTATGTTTTATTTTGTGTTTGTCACAGTTATGTGCAATAATGGTAATAATAATTTTGAGATAGTCCCTATTCTGACTCTATTTTAGGTTCCTCTGATCAACAACATACTAATTATTGAAGCATTAACATCTTAGTATTCATGCACATAAAAGAAAGAAATAAAAAAAAGAAATCAAACTGGGGAAACATTTAAACTGTATACAATGTCCAGGAAGCTTTTGAATATGAAAATGACTTTTGCCTTCTTTTTAAACATTTTTTTATGAATGGCAGCTGCGTTTGAATAAGTTTATTATTGTTTCTCATTAGAATATAAAACAGTCACCTAATATTTCAGTGATTAAATTTATTCATTTAAATTACAATATTCAATATATTTTAAAATATATTATGAATTATATTATTCATTTTATTATAGAAAGAAATAACAAATACAATTAGCAAAATGGCCTTCTATCAGACTTATTCAGAGAATATTAACTATAAAATGCAGGTAGATATTTGCATAATATTTTACTTTAATAGAATTTCCATTTTTGCAGAAATTTCTAGTTTTTATTATTTACTTGCCTCTACAGTAAGCAATAAATTCCTTCTCCTTTATGTGTCAAGGGTTGAACTTTGTGTATTTTTTTAAATAAATAAAACCATGTAAAAATAATGCCCAGAAAAAAAAAACTGATTGGAGAGTGAGAGTGTCGAATATAGGTTCCGTTTTATATGTGGGCGGAGCATGTTCTTCTAATTCTGTCAATCACTACAAGGGTATTCGCTGCTTACCTCACTCATGTAAACAATGGCATCCCTCCACCTTTATTTCTAGTGTCCGTACCTTAGTAAGAATGTATTCCAGCGGGCTTTTCTCAAGTCTGATGGACTTTAGAGAATATCTTTGTACCTGAGAAACATTGTTCGAAGCTTCTTAGAATGTCCCTGAAGGTCTTGTCATGTCAGTAATGCTACAAGCCCTATATTCTCTTTTCATTGCTGCTAGTGGTCATAGTCAGTTGAGAATGCCAGCGGGAGTCTGATGATATTAAACCTGTTGTTGTTGCTGTAGGCTAACGCTGCTTTTCTAGTGTGAATGAGCAATAAATTCTAGTGCTGATCCATTCTTGTTTTTAACCTTTGGATTTATTCTCTTCCCTTCAGTCATACCTTTTTCACACATGCCATGCACACACACACACACACACTCTGCACACAGGCTTTTAAACCTCTTTTCCGGGGCTATTAGGCAGAAATAATTGAGTTTTTAATCTCTGGTTCTTCACAGATGTACTTCTTAAGAATTTACGACAGCAAAATTTAAGCTAAAAGCTAATGAACACCAATTAGCAATTGGCAAAGGGTGCATATATGTGAGACATAATTTATACCCCTTCACACCTCTATTAACATTCGGTCCACTATTTTGTTCTACTGTGTATGGTTTACATTAGTCTGTATTTATTTAACAGTTAAAATGTTTCTATCTATCTGGTTGTTCGACTGCCTGTTTATCATTCTATCTCGGCTCAGCGAATAAATGTCTTGATTTAAAGTATTTGTTCTGGGCTGTTCTGTCAGTGTCAGTGCAAGGTCCATACCAGCGGACCCTGTTGAAGAACCTCCTGAAGGATTATAACCGCATGGAAAGGCCTGTTGCAAACGACTCTCAACCTCTCACTGTCTTTCTGTCTATGAGTTTGATACAGATCATGGATGTGGTAAGCCATTCTTTTTTGTTTCATTGCCTTCATGAGTGTTGTGGAGTATGTGGAGTTTATCTGATAACCTAAGGTGTGTTTTTTCTGGTTGATCTACTTGTGTTGTTTAAACTCTTGCACAATATGCTTCTCAAATGATCTGCATACTGCTTTCTGAGCCTGGCTGAAATTTGCATTCCACGAATTAGTTTCTCGATTTCTTCTTTACCCCTTTGGCTCAACTTGTTCTCTTGCATGTTTTTTTGAAATGGTCGTTTTGTGACATTTATTTTTAAGCTCACTCTAACTTTCCCTGTTGGTACAGGATGAAAAAAATCAAGTACTGACCACCAATATCTGGCTTAACATGGTAAGCCACATCTTAGTAGTTAGTAGTCTTTTGTTTAAATAAATGACCTAATGATTTATCATTATATCTATGACGTCTGTTCTTCTGGGTTCAGTACAGATTTGATGATAAGCACAAAAATAACTTCCATTCGTTGTTTTTCTTCAAGAAAATAAAGGACAATCTGGGTTACAGCGGGGCACTTACAATGGAAGTAAATAGGGCCAATCTGTAAATATTAGTAATTAATAATATTAAATATTATAAAGTACGAACTCTTTTTTGACATGATTTTGACATGACAGAATTTTGACATGACAGTGTCACTCTTAAAACAACCATAAAGCTGATGATTTAAATAGCTCAAATAATTCATTAATTTGAACAAAAAATTATTTATGTTCTTTTATGAAGTGGTATAATCCTCCAAAAAATCCATCCCATTGTATCTGCCTCACTGCAACCTTGTTTTTTGCTTTTTAATTATTTTTGATCTATTAAAAGGCTTATAAAGCATACTAATTGAACACATGTACATGTGTTAAAACAGCTGATACAGTTCTTTATATATATCCCTCAGCACTGGTATGATCATTATCTGCAGTGGAACCAATCTGAGTACCCAGGTGTCAAAAACCTTCGCTTCACCACAGACCAAGTATGGACACCTGACATCCTGCTCTACAATAGGTATATAAGCATTTCTATTACTGAAACAAGACGTTTTTTCATTCGTATTTGAATTTATTGTCACTGTGTATTTCCCTCTCCCAGCTTGCATCTTGTACCTATTTTCTCATTTGTAAGTAGCTTTAGAAAAAAAGTAGCGAAACAATTTGAAATCCAATAATTACAGTGATCATGCAGGCAGACAGAAGAAGATCCTTCAGTGAAATTATATACTTTCATCCACAACATCAAAAATGGCAATCTGCATGTGCTTGGGCAAAGAATCCTTGGGAACTGGAATCAGCAGACGGTAGTTTGTGTGCGTGTGATTGAGGATTGCAGTATTGGGGCCATAATTCAAAGTGTGGGGCTAAACAGAAGAGCAACTACAGATCAATGAACTGAAAATTTGGTCCTTGGGCAAAAGCAGATCGTTTAGTCGAAGAGCTGGTGTCCAAACAGCCTATTAACATCCTTCGTTGTAGACTTCCCTTTTTTTTTGTTTTTTTTAATTCAGAGCCGATTCACTTGGGAGCTTGCTACTTAGTTGTACATTAAATTTAATCATGGCCTTAAGCTAATAATTGAAAAGGACATTATTAATCCGTACTTTGTTATAACCTTATGAACCACAGGAATCTGTTCTCATATTTAGCTTTCGAGTTAATCTGAAGACTAGTATCTTATGTCTCAGCCTTAAAAAAGGATGTTGCTTGGTATTTTTGAATGTGAACATTAATGTTGAATCTGGCTTGTAGTATTTCCGAAATAAAATGTTTAATATATGCACTTTTTCTCCATTTGCAGTGCAGATGACAAGTTTGACTCCACCTTCAAATCGAATATTGTAGTAAACTCCAGTGGCTACTGCAACTACCTGCCTCCAGGTCAGTGTGAACGCTTATGCTTAAGGTTTATGGCACATATAATGATAAACGCAAAAGTATGCTGCGGTTCATAACACAAAAACACAGGTGGTATTGAAAGTAAAGTGTTAAGCTTTAAAATGATTTCTTCATGGAAATAAACACAGGAAGGCAGCAGGAAAAGGTCACCTGTTTTATGAGAAGCAACAGTTGAAGCATGGATGAATATTGTCGGTAGAAACGCAATCATACGGATGAAAAGATGTATTTTTTAAAAGCCGTTTAAGTGGTAAAGATATCTCTCCATACTGAGTATGGAAATCAAAGAAGCCTCTTTCATGTTATGTTTCATGGGTCATCAATTTATAGATTTTTACATCAGAAACAGGGACGTTTATGGTGCAAAAGGAAATGGGAAGTTCATGAATTATGTTGCAGCTACTTGATTTCCTCTGAGGGCGGTAGTGCTTAAGAATATGCATCGCAAATGCATATTGCATTTATTTTTGGAAAACCGAATGAGAACGGAAATCTCCCTTTGATGAAAATTTATGCACTGTATGTTTAATACAGGCTGAAGCAATGACATGGTTTCTTCCAGGCTCATAGATCCACAGTTTATGCCTATGAAGAAAACACCTCTTTTTTTCTGTATCTGTAATGATGCAGATTCATACATAACACAGCACCAAAGCTGGAGTCTTTAAATAACCCTCAGAGTCACTGCAGATGCAAACAAACTCACATTTGCTATCACGAGCTGATCGTGCCCCAATGGCTCGTATTTGCAGCTCACGCTGATTTCAGCGCAATTTAACGCTGCTTTTCTCTTTCTCGCATTAAAGTCATCCAGTCCCTCAGTAGCAAACAGAAATCAAATGCCTTTTTGAAGTCAGGCAGAGAGACGAGGAGAGAAGAAAAGCAGTGAGGGAAAAGACAGACATAAACAGAGAGAAATCTCACTTCTCAATTTCAGAAATATGTTTATTCATTAGTGGCTTGCGGGAGTGAACAGATTTTGGTAATCCAGCAATCTGGGCAGATGCCAGGGACACCCGGCGAGAAAAAAATAAAGCTTTGTTTATTTGCTGAAACTGTTTGTCCTGGCATCTCTGTCAGTCAGTGATGTTGCACACGGATGGCGATGAGAAGATACTAGCAGTGAAAGCGTTGTCCCATTTCATGAATTTATTTGATTATCTCTAATGAACAAATTATATAAATAATGTACAAGGTGATATATATATATATATCTACACACACAATATTTTCTTGACAATTAAAGGGTTAGTTCACCCAAAAATTTCTCTATA
>JAUYWG010000056.1:16543105-16554917 GCA_034779775.1 Enteromius afrohamiltoni
GTGAGTGTGATCTGCTAATTGGCTGGGTGCTCTCTGTGTGCGCTGTTCCAGAGTCAGGTGAAAGTGACGGTGTGACAAATTCAAACAAACTTTTTTTTTTTTTTTTCTCAACATTTTCAGAATCTGCATATGTACAATGCAATACATAAATATTTAGGTTTGCATAAACTGGGCACTGGGCCCAGACCAGCAAACCACCCTTACTCAACACTGATTAGATGTTGTAATGACAAAATATACCTTTATAAGCCTTTTTAGTTTATTATTTTCAAAAAGATGTAAAGAAAAAAACCTGATTTCCAATTATATTTAGTGTTTCAAAGCAATTGCCAGACAGCACAGTGAGCTTTTGAACTCTTTAGCTCCAGCTTCAAAGCTTCAGTTGGCCTTAACCAATAGTGCTCTCTTATTGTTTGCCCTCCCTTCATATTTCACTTTGGTGGATATTTTTTGCCTTCAGTATAAATGTTATGCCAAAGGTTCAGGATAAAATAATGGTGCGGTTGACCTTTTTTCCCTGGTATGGATAGATGAAGGCAGAAGTGGGGGAGAGAGAGACTCCTGCGTAAGAGGCAGAGGTAACAAAACGGATCAACAGAACCCTGAGGGAGAATAGATGAAATGTCACATGGGCGATCACAGAGAGGGTTCACTTTATGTGAGAGACGTGTTCCCTTAGACAATACTTTTTCTTTCTTTTTATAAGTCTGAGAGATGATATTAGTGTCTGTGTTTGGGTGAACCAGAAACCCCATTTATTCACTTGACGTGTGTGGTCATTTGGGTGTGTTTCCAAGAACTCCTTTCAGTTACACCAACACATCTCATCCGGCCTTCCTGAAAGGAGTAGGAGAATTCAATAGGTGCTGATTGAGGTGGGCATAGCAGGTTGCCCCCTACTGACTCAATCAGTGTGGGTGTGCTTGTATTGTAATGTGAATGCTGGTGCAGGGACACCAGCCTCTTTTACCCCATATACATGTGTAACACCTCAATATTGATGAGGTGTGGCAGCCGTTTGAGCCTTTTGTGGTTTGAAGCCAATATGAAATTACTTCCACAATCTGTTTTACGTCCATCAGCAAGTTAAAGCATAAACTGCTAATGAGTATCTTAGGGTTAAAAACCTATATATTTTCAAATATTTATTCCAAGATGCACAGATTTTAGTAAACTTTAAATTAAGTAAAGTCTGCTAGCTTTACAATGCAGGTGCTCCCAGCAGGACATGAATAATTAATAAGGTTGCATATTTTCAATGTTTATCAGGCTTATTTACTGTTGTTATCAAGTTTGGTAAGTTGTTTTCTACGCATAATTAATTTTTTTTTCTCATTGATTCACATGACATTTACATTTATGCATTAGGCAGGTGCAATTATCCAAAGAGTAACGTTGCATTCAAGGTATATGTTTTATTTGTTCTTGCGTTGCCTTTGAATTATAACTCTGGCCATGGCACTGCTGTTTCTACTGTTTGTGCTGCAGTACGGAAATAAAAATGAATTAAATAAAAAGTCCAGATGTTGTTACTGTTTTTGTGAATATGTTTTCTAAACTTGGCATACAGAAAAACATTTTAAAATATCTTCCTTTGTATTCGACAAAACAAAGAAATTGATACAGGTGTAAAACAGAATTGTGATGTAATGAAAAGTGATGACAGAATTTTTTAATGGTCTCTCAGTCTAGTTCTGTAGGGTACACAATCATGAGGAAACCAGCTGATTTGACAGTACGAAAGACGACCATTGACACCTTGCACAAGAAGGGCAAGACACAAAAGGTCACAGAGCTCTATGTCCAAGCACATTAATAGAGAGGCCAAGGGAAGGAAAATATATGGGATTAAAAACAGCCTGTCCTCCAACAAAAAAACAACTCTATTGGTCATTTGTGCAAGTACCGTATTATGACCTATATTTACGTTTTAAAGGCAAGTGCCCTCTAGCGGGCGTAAAAATAATGACAGTGTTGTATTGCATCTGTTGTAATGAAATTACGTGTTACTATCATTATCAATCAAAATCCGTGTTTTGTTTAAATGTAGTATGTGGACTTTCTACACTGATCTCACTGTGATTAAAATTTTATTAGGTGTAGTTTATACGAATGACAACACTAACCCACCCCTAAACCTACCCATTACAAAAACGCAGCAAAATCATGTTTCATAGGAATTCACTAGCACATGCATGGGTTCCAACCCATGATCGCATGATTACGTCTCGTCTTTTAACACATCGCTCAACAACCTGAGCTACACCAAACCTTAATGTGCTAATGTCCTGCTGCTGCTGATAAGGGTGCAAGTGTAGAGAATTGTGAAACAAAACCCATTTAAAAATTCACAAAGATTGGACTGCAGCTGGGGTCAGTGATTCAAGAACCACTACACACAGACATATGCAGGTTTCAGCTGTCACATTCTTGTGTCAAGCCAATCTTGCACAACAGACCGCGTCAGAAGCATCTCGCCTGGGCTAAAGACAAAAAGGACTGAGTGGTCCAAAGTTATGAGAGTAAATTTTGCATTTCCTTTGGAAATCAGGGTCCCAGAGATGAAGAGAGGAGGGGCACAGAACCCACATTTTTTGAGGTCCAGTGTAAAGTTTCCACAGTCAGTGATGGTTTGGGGTGCAATGTCATCTGCTGTTGTTGGTCCACTGTGTTTTCTGAGGTCCAAGGTCCACGCAGCTGTATACCAGGACATTTTAAAGCACTTCATGTTTCCTGCTGCTGATCAACTTTATGGAGATGCAGATTTCATTTTGCAAAGCCACAGCTACCAGTTCCTGATTTAAGGACCTTAGTATCCCTGTTCTTAATTGGCCAGCAAACTTGCCTGACCTACTGTGGGTACTGTGAAGAGGAAGATGCAATATGCCAGACCCAACAAAGAAGAGCTGAAGGCCACTATCAGAGCCACACCACATTGCTGCAGTAATTCAGGCAAAATGAGCCCCAACTAAGTATTGCTGTACATGCTCATACTTTTCATGTTCATACTTTTCAGTTGGCCAAGATTTCTAAAAATCCTTTCTTTGTATTCGTCTTAAGAAACATACAAATTTTCTGAGGTACTGAATTTTGGGTTTTCATTAGTTGTCAGTTATATTCACCAAAATTAAAAGAAATAAACACTTGAAATATATCAGTCTGTGTGGAATGAATGTATATATTATACAAGTTTCACTTCTTGAATGGAATTAGTGAAATGAACCTTTTGAAGACATTCTAATTATATGACCAGCACCTGTATATATATTAGTGGTGGGCCTTTATCGGGCACTGGAAAATACAACAGTATTTAGATGCTTTTCTATAGCCTCCTGCAGTACAAGCCGTGGTTTAGCTGCGCATGACAAACACTGCCAGTATGACCTTACATTTACACTGGGCTGCTCTTGAACAGGATGAATGTTATTGGCTGGTGCCTGGCTACTGTATTTGAATAGAGCGAAGTTGAAAAATTCTCAACTAATGCCGTGAGCAATGCCAGTGAAGCGCCGCTTACAGATCCACAATTCCTTTTGACATCACCCATACAAAGTCAATGGGAAGCGTTGACGCTGACGCCTCGAGTAAATGTACTGAGAAAGCACAATCGCGCATGCTGCTCCAGCTCTGCATACGCACTACTTATGCGTGCAATGTGAAACTGGAGTTACACCTTGACATTTTAGAGCGGATGTATACCTAGCTGAATTGCACTGTTGCCTTATTCGGACGGGACATGTTTTCTAAACTACTGTACGTGTGAGCTTTGATTCTTATCACCTGTTGCCCGTGATCTTCTTGTGCCATTTCAGATGGGACTAACACCTCCATGTTTATTACAGAAGTGACAGGGTCTGTTTTGTAAACCTAATATTATTAATCATCTAGCTGCTATAGTTAAGAGTTGCTAGCTGCTTAATTCTTAACTAAACAAACAAGCACAAAACTACAGCATACAGCATTTACAGATTAAACTGACCTGGACTTGAAGTCACGAACAGGTCAGTAGTTTTGCCTCTTTGATCCACTCCAGTCTCGAGTCGCTTGCATTGATTAATCTGATTGAAACCGAAAGAAACCTGTTGGTGGAGACACTGAGCGTGCACGAGCCGAATCACATTGCCAGGCTAAACTTACCAATTCATTATTTATCATAGAATGATATAGATGATTTGGTGATACACCAAAACTAAAGTAACAAGCCTGGTGTGAAAATGTAAGAAGTAGAAAGTACAAATATTTGTGAAAAAATGTAAGGAGTGAAAGTAAAAAGTAGCCAAAAAAAGAAATACTGAAGTACAGATACCAGAAAAATCTTCTTAAGGAAGTATTTGTACTTTGTTAATTCCCAACTCTGATAACTGGATTGTATTAAATATCTTACAATATCTTATGATATCACGCCTTCTGTAACCACTGATCCCAGCTCAGCCATCAACACTCGGTCTCTATCGCCGGAGTACTAACGAGCAACGTTGTCTGTTATCATCTATGTCTGAGTGTAACAGAAGCTCAGCCCCTCAAATACGAGCCCTTTAAACCGCACGTTCAGCATGGACAGTGACGAAGCAAGAGGCATGAGTGAGTTTCAAGCAGTTTTACAGGCTATTGAGGAAATCTGAATTCGCACACCCACAGCCAGTCCAATGAATCGTCCACCTCTGTACTCTGTTGAGCTCATGTCTTGTAATGGATTTCTAATGCAGTGCTCTGAGAGGAGAAGGAGGCAGGAGGATGGATGTTGTTATTATTGTGGGTCATCCACCCACTTTCAACGCACATGTCCAGTTTGTCCTCCAAGAATGGTGAGTGTTGATTTCTTTAAACATCCAAACGATTTAACCCCTTTGTTACCAGTTAAACTTGTATACAAAGAACATGAATATTATGTATACGCCCTCGTTGACTCAGGAGCCGCTGGTAATTTCATCTCCTCAAAGTGTCTAGATAGTATACAAATACAAAGTCAGAGAAATCCCATCACTTACCGGGTAACTACTATTCAGGGCACTGCACTTGACCCAAAACCTATTAACCGTCGCAGTCTTCCAGTTACCATACAAAGAGGATGTCTTCATAAGGAAACCATCACTTTTTTGGTGTTACGAAATGCCTCAGTAGATTTGGTGCTAGGACGTCCGTGGCTCTCTCAACATCATCCCACTGTGGACTGGAGATCTGGTGAGATACTTAAATGGAGTGATGATTGTTATGTCAACTGTTTAACATCTTGTCACAGACTCACGTTACCTGAATTGAACTGCTGTTCCACCTCTATTGAAAGCCCTGAGACTTCCAAAGAAACACCCATACCTTGAGTATCCCGAATATTTAGACGTTTTCAGCAAACAAGCATCAACCCATCTACCTCCCCACCATTCCTGGGATTGTGTGATAGACCTCATCCCCAATGCCAAACTAGCCAAGGGACGAGTATCCCCTCTCTCTCCCTGAAACTCAATCCATGAAAGCCTACATACAAGAAGCTTTAGAACAGAGGTTTATTAGACCATCCGTCTCTGCCGCTTTTTCCAGTTTCTTTTTTGTAGCGAAGAAGGATGGAGGGTTACGTCCATGTATAGATTACCAAATTCTCAATAGCCAAACTGTTAAATTTGCACACCCCTTACCATTGGTGCCAGCTGCCCTGGAGGAGTTAAGATCTGCTCAGGTATATAGCAAATTTGACTTGCGGATTGCATACAGTTTGGTAAGGATCCGACAGGGTGATGAATGGAAAACGGCTTTTGTGACCTCTACTGGGCACTATGAGTATCAAGTGATGCCGTATGGGCTTGCAAACTCACCAGCTGTGTTTCAAAATTTTATGAATGAGGTGTTAAATTCATCATAAACTATATTGATGATATCCTCATTTACTCACCAGACCTTTCTACACACAGACTTCACGTAAAGCAAGTCCTCCAACGACTAAGGGAACACTCTCTATTTCTCAAGGCGGAGAAATGTGAATTTCATCAATCAAAGATACAATTCCTGGGTTATATCATTTCTCCCACAGACATCTCCATGGATGAAGGCAAAATCAAAGCCCTTCAGGAATGGCCACTTTCCAATAACATTAAAGCTTTACAAAGGTTTCTGGGATTTGCTAATTTTTACCATCGATTCATCTTAGGATATAGTCAGATCACAGCACCCCTTACGTCTCTGCTTAAAGGAGTAAAGAAAACCCTCCATTGGAACCATGAAGCAGAAGGGGCCTTAACCTTTGCTGAAGCAAGCATTTTGCAGTGCCCCATACTTCGGCACCCCGACCCAGAATTACCTTTCATAGTAGAGGTAGATGCTGCCACCCTAGGAGTAGGTGTCCCAGTATCACGGGCCATCACCAGTTCTTCACCCGTGTGCGTCTTCTCTAAGAAGTTGTCTCCATCAGAGCAGAATTATGATGTTGGCAATTGAGAACTGCTGGCAATAAAATTGGCTTTTGAAGAATGGCGTCACTGGCTCAAGGGGGCAAAACACACGATCCACGTTATCAAAGACCACAAAAATCTATTATAATTATGGGAGGCCAAACGTTTGAACCCACAACAGGCTAGATGGGCATTATTCTTTACACGTTTCTCCTTCAAAGTAACCTACAGACCAGGAAGTAAACACACCAGGGCTGATGCCCTCTCACGCCTGCATGAGCATGACCCTCTACCTGAAATCCCAGAACCCTTTCTACCGCCTTCTGTATTTCTAGCTCCCATTTTATGGGAATTAGAGGACCAATCCAACAAGCCACGATCAACGACCCAGCCCCATCTGACTGCCCAGTAGAGAAAACATACGAAAACATACGAAAACATACTAACAATCTTCGGTTGCCTGTGCTCGACCCTGTTCACACGTCACCAGGCACAGGGCATCCAGGTACTAAAAGAATGTTACAACTATTAAGAGATCGCTTCTGGTGGCCACACATGGAACAAGACGTCAAGCGATATGTATGTGCCATTGTAAATACCCCACAACGACTGCCTGCAGGGAAACTACAACCTTTATCATTACCCCTTTGGCATTGGACTCACATAGGTATTGATTTCGCCACTGACCTTCCTCCATCGGGGGGTTACACAACAATTCTAGTCGTGTAAGTTAATACCACTACCTGGTATACCCACAGCATTCGATACCGCACAAGCACTGTTCCAATACGTCTTTCGACACTTTGGCTTACCTGAAGACATGGTGTCAGATAGAGGTCCACAATTTACCTCAAGAGTGTAGAAAGAATTCTTCAGACTGCTCGGAGTAAACATCAGCCTCTGATCTGGCTATCACCCACAAACTAACGGTCAAACAGAGCATAAAATACAAGAAATCAGCTGCTATCTAAGAACCTACTGCCATGATCATCAGGAGGACTGGACTCAGTATTTACCTTGGCCGGAATATGCTCAAAATTCTTTGCGTCAAAATTCAACAGGTCTCACACCCTTTCAATGTATTTTAGGTTTTCAACCCCCGCTGTTCCCCTGGTCTGAGTAACCGTCACCAGTTCCAGCAGTAGACCACTGGTTTAGAACGAGACGTGCACAGATCCGAAACCCCACGGTATCAACCAGGAGAAAGAGTATGGTTGTCAACTAAGGACATCAAACTTCGGTTACCCTGCAGAAAATTAAATCCCAGATACATAGATCCCTTCCCCATTACACGTCAGATCAACGAAGTAACTTACGAACTCCAACTACTACCGCAATATCGTATCCACTCTACCCTTAATGTTTCATTATTAAAACAATATACTGAACCTTTGTTTATTTCCAACCCAGAACACCAGGAGCCCCCTCCAGAGATCGACGCTGCCAAATCTATCTACCAGGTCAACCAAGGCGCAGGAAGGGCCGCATCCAATATATGATTGACTGTTTGGGGTATGGACCAGAATAGAGGTGCTTGGTTGACAGGGAAGACATTCTTGATCCATCAATTACTGAGGAGTTCCATCAGAGTCATCCTAAACGTCCTGCTCCCAGGGGCCGTGGGCGGCCTCGCCGCCGTTCAAGAGCGTCAGGAGTCGCTCCTGGAGAGGGGGTGATATCACGCCATCTGTAACCAATGATCCCAGCTCTAATGAGCAACACCTGATTTCAATCAAGCACACCGCATAAAGACTGCAATCACCAGAGGAAAGATGGCTGAGCTCGAGGTACCATACCCTTTTACTTACCTTGTGCCTACTCTTTCAAGCCATTGAGTCTAGTTGGTCTACCAGCGTCTACTTTGTCAAATTTACAGAGCACTCACCTGCACCGAGCACATTAAAAGGAGATCTCTGTTCCGATTCCAGCCTGTTCTTAATTCGCCTGGGAAAGAAAGGCGATCGGAGAATCTTCCTGTTCACGTGAGAGCACTTTCACCCTCCTAGCCACGTATTTTCATCTCTGTCTATTGACCTGTCTCCGCAGTGTACCAAGGCATTAGCGATCCAGAGAACGCTCACTTAATTCAACTCTCTATGCTCAGAAGGGGATCAACAAGGAACACGGAAGTGTATTTATGTATTTATTTATGTTCTCCAGTACTCTGGAGTACTGAATTAGTTTGTGTGTGTGTGTTTGTGTGCATGTGTTGTTGTACTTCAACATCCATTTAATTTTGAATTTAAATATCATATGTTGTTTTAAATGCTAGTGCATCAGATTTTCAGGTAAAACTAATCTATGAACTTAAAGTTATACTTAATCACTCACTTTGTTCAATATGTTTAACATTTAAGTAGCATAGTATTTTATTGTAACACTTTACACTAAGGTGTTATTTGTTAAGATAAGTTAATATATTAACTAACATGAACTATTTATTTATTAAACAATTTATTAATTTTTTGTTAATGTTTGTTAAGAAAAATGCTGTTGTTCATTGTTAGTTCATGTTAGCTCACATTGCATTAACTGGTAATATGAACAAACACAACTTGAGATATTAATAATGCATTAGTAAATGCTGAACTTAACATTTAATTTAAGATTAATTAAATGCTGTATAAGTATTGTTCATTATTAGTTCATGTTTACTAATGTTGTTAACCAATGTTAAAAGCTACCATCTTTTTTTGAGTTCAGAATTGACTAAATGTATATACTACTGTAAGTACACCATGAACCCATTTTTCAAACCGGAGGTGCAGGATCAGGAGAGTGCTCTGGAGGTGCAGGATCTAGAGGGCACTCTGGTGGCACAGTCGACTCTGTCGAGCGCACAGGATGCACAGTTGACTCTGGAGGGCGCAATGGAGGCGCAGTCGACTCTGAAGGGAACACTGGAGGCGCAGACGACTCTGAAGGGAGCACTGGAGGCGCAGTCGACTCTGGCAGCTCGGGAACACTAGATGGCACTGGTGGATCGGGCCACAGCGGCAGATCCTCCTCCAGCATTAGCTCTGGTGGGTCGGGCCACGGCGGTGGATCTTCCTCCACCATTGGCTCTGGTTCTGGCATCGTGAATTTTGTTCTGGCTCAGACCTCAGAAAATTCGTGCTCTGGTTCTGTAAACTAGGACTCAGGTTCTGGCATCGTGAATTCAGCCTTAGGTTGTGGTATTGTGCACTCGGACGGTTGGTAATAAGCGTGAGCAAAGTCCTTGAACGGCGGGTCTCGGCGAAGAAGAGCGAACAGCTCAGACGTGAATGCCATCCTCACATTTGATCCGTAGTTCTGTCACAGTTGTGGTTCGTTGTGTGTGTGCAGCCACACCTCTCAGCGAGGGCAGAGAGCAGAGGAGACAAGAGCTTCTAAATGCAAACTTTAATAATTCCAGAACACAAAAACAAAGGCTGATGAGGCAGCGAAACAAACAGCGACACAACATAGAGCATGTAAGACTTTTAACTACGGATAACTTGAAACTCAAAAACATCAGTATTTATATACAGGAACTCAAGAGCTAAAGTGAGTGCAGGTGAAAAGGACAGGTGGCACAAATGAACTAATCAGGGAACAATGACGGACTAAACCAAAAAATACACAGACAGGGGGGAGAACAAGACCAGACAGACATGGGATGTAACAGTCGAGGAGTAGCCCAGTACCAGCGTGATTCGTCATAGACATAAACCAAGACAAGTAGCTCCAGCTACAATGTTCTTCTGAAGACACATGCAGTTCTGTTTATTAACTGCTTGAGCGCCAAAAGTTACGAACTGAAGCTAATGAAACCTATTGTAAAGTGTTACCGAATTCACTATATTTTATACCCCTGAAATGCGCTAATAAGTATTTAGTAGCCTAATTAAGGTAGCTTTTCAAACGTATGTAGAAAATATTGATTGACTTATCTAACACATACCAAATCAAATGTTTAACTGCACAATATGAGTATTAGATCTTGCACTTCCAGAAGGTTCCAGAAGCTTCCCGGTATTTATAGAGAACTCTAGAGACTGACAATCACCTCAGGAGTTTCTGTGGCTGGCACATCCACCGCTGAGGTAAGAACTGGACCAATCATGGATTCTGTTGTTCAGCTTTGGGCCAGGAGGGTCAGTGGGTCAGTCTGTAACGTCTCATACCTCTGCACTGTCGGGGCCTAAAGGAGGCAAATGACCTAATTAGCTGTCTGAATAATTGCCTAAAAGTCTGCATGAGGTCTAGCAGGATCAGTTATGTGTACGTAAGTGTATGTGGCTATTAAAAGCCTGAAAGAAGTTTATCTCTCTTATCATCAGTTAGAGAGATCATAAAACCTTATATAATCACTTGTACTATACTCTTGACTATAAGGGTCAAAAGTTTGGAATAAATAAAATATCTTTTCAAATGTTTCTTAAAGAAGTCTCTTAACTCAGCTTATCAATACTGCATTTATTTAGTTTAGGTAAGCATTTACTATAATAAGCATAAAATGACAAGCTATAAACATGCTATTAATCGTGTTTGATCAGTTTGATTCAGATATATTGAAAATAAATTTCTCTTACAGTATTTTACCCACCATACTGGGAGGATTTCTACTGTTTTCTCTATGAAGGATTCCTGTCAGGCTGGCTTAGAATTTGACCAAAAGTGCAATACTTTGTTTATGTCGGCAGCTCACTAGGTTTTGGAACGGAGCCATGATGTCCACCTCCATTTATATCTCTCTTTCAGCCTGGTAGACAGCTGTGTTTGAGAAAGCAGCAGGAGCTATCCAACCGTCCAGGCCTAAGGAAGCATGTCAGAGCAGTGAGATGCTCCGCATAAGTCCATTTTTTAACCTGATTCTAGTGCAAAACACACACAAGCTTCAGGCTGTGTGGCTGATCCAATTTTTTGGCCATTGTGGAACCGCACAGATTTTATGGTGTAATATCTCATGGCTTCATTCTTAAAACTGCTTTACTATTGCATCAGAAAAGTAAGCCTAAAGCCCACCTGTTGAGATTGTCCAGCTTCCCGAGCCGTGTGTCTCATGGGAGTTTAGTCAAATTTTTTGAATCAGATTGTGACTTTAGGCTGTGTTTCAAAACTTAGTGTGTACTGCTTACCTAAACACAATTTATGAGCATTAGACATGCTTTAGAGATACCGTATTTTGGCCAAGGCAGAATTGCATATATATTCTTTGTGGATAAGGCAATCCCAGAATGCATTGTGACAATATCAGCAAAAAAAGAATCCATCCATTATTCAATGCTAAACAGTACTGTTTTGGCAAGTATAATGTTTAACTCAATATTTATGTGTGCATACTCCTGTGCTTCGAGTTTAGCTACTTGCTAACTCCAGTTAGTTGAGTACCTTGTTCTATCTATCTATCTATCTATCTATCTATCTATCTATCTATCTATCTATCTATCTATCTATCTATCTATCTA
>JAUYWG010000056.1:16556263-16573220 GCA_034779775.1 Enteromius afrohamiltoni
CCTCTCTTTCAGAAACAGGCTTGACTTACCCTGTTTTCTCGAGTTTGACAAGCCTGCCATTTTGAAACGGAAAACCCAGAGTTTATCTTATTTCAGGGTTAACATACTCTTTTTTTTTCCGTTTCAAAAAGGCAGGTTTGTCAAACTAGGAAAGTAGGGTAACTCAAGCCTTTTTCTAAAAGAGAGGTAACTTTTACTCCAAGTCAGTTACCGTGGTAACTTACTCTGTAAACCTAACATGGTTGGGAAAAAGTTTTATTCTCTAAACTATAAGTTTCTGTCGGTCTCCTCCCCTTTTTTAAAGACGAAGCGGTATTTCTTGCTGTAGCCTTATTCATTCAATGCCCACATTTCGGAAACAAACAGAGAAGAAAGTTATAAGAATGGCTTGTCCTTTTATGGAGGATCACATAGATGAAGAGGCTGTATTATTTCAAAGAGAATTTACGTCAGGCAAGGATTTTAGACCCAGAGTGGATCTTTTTGTTTTTTCCCTTGTAACGGTGTTATTGTGTGGTTGAGCTATCCAGGATAATTGTAAAGATATTTGTGACAAGTAGATACTTGTCTGGCGCCCGAACATTAGTAACCAATTGGTTTTTTTTTTCTTTTCTTTTTTGAGGTTTCCATTTTTAAGTCACGTAAAGTTTGAGAGCTGACATATATAGTGAAAGGTTGTCTAGTGATTAGGATATGGCATCAGCACACGGGAAGACCCAGGTTCCCTTCCCGTATCCATCAGATTTTTTTATTTTTGCTTAAATAACAAGTAAAATAATTGTTTTGGGCAACCAGCATTACACCCCATAACGTTACATTTTAGTTTGAGCGTTACAGTTTTTCGTTGCTATCAATTAAGTTATGTATATCCATAATCTAATCCATTCTTACATCACTAACATCGCCAATCTGGCCGTGCTCTTACATTTCTTTGCTAATGGAACTTTTTGTATCTGGGATGCGGAGTAAGTAAGGCCACAGTATGCACTGTATGTATTAAAAAAAAAAAAAAACATGACATGCTCAAACCTTACCTGATTTAATTATATTTTTAAATTTCATTTTCAGCTGCTGCCATGTTCTTTTAATTCCTGCAGGATTGCACCTACACAACAATTAAAATTAGATTCAATAACATAGTTTTAAGTTTTACCTTTGATATTACTGCAAAAAATAATATTAGCTTATAATAATATTAATAAATAATATTAATACTAGCTTCAAATAATTAGCTCACTGACCTTCAATAGGGACATGTACTGTAAGGAATTAATGGGATTATTACTAATTTTAAAAACTTAAATGTAGAAATTATTACTCATTTTAGTATTGCTTACATTCTAAAGATTATATCTAAAGATTATTATAAAGATTGTTTTCCCTGCCCTTTTTGTTTTCGTGTCCATCGTTCCTCCAACTCTACCTTGGTCTGTCGTCGACCATCCGTTGTCTCAGGACTCCACTTACCTTATGTGTGTGTTCTACCCTGCCTGTCTGTTTGCCATTTTGGAAGATACAAGGATTGTTATTTTGTGAATTTGAATCTCAGGACTTTGATTAGTAATTTATAATAATAAAAACAACAATAATAACATTAATAATAATAATGACAATGTTATTTCTATCTAGAAAAAGGTTCAAAAATGAACCCATGAGGGTTATTAATGCACCTTTAAGTAAAGGTTCCAATTAAAACCTTTTAAAAAAGTTATAAATGAAACTTTAAGGTTGAATATTAGCATCACACATATTCAGCTTCATATCTATGGGTTTTGATAGACGGTAAGTTTGTTCGGTAGCTCACAGAGTACGGAGACGTACTTGAGAGTTGATGAGCTCCGGTTGGAATCCCTTGTAACTGCGTTTACAAAACAGTTCAAATCTGTGTAAAAGGAAGATGAAATAACATGGTTGCATCAAGAAATCCTTTTTTTTTTTTTTTTATCAGTTTTGCATTTGTTGCATTTGTTGGGTAGGTTTAGGGTTGGATTTGGTGTACGGCATATTGTACGGCATATTTCCAACATGATAAAGCATTACCTTTTGATTGATTATCTAGCAACAGTCCCTGATATTTAGCATAATAAAAACACAGCTATCCATACTTATATCAATGTAATAAAAACATATTGGGGTTCAAGTATTGAACTTGTGTTAAAGCACCACTCAGTGAAAATTGCAGCAAAACAAAAACGGTATTGCACAAAAACTACACAGAGATACGTATTTTTATGAGACCAGGTTGCCTTTTTGTTGAGGCTGTGCCCAAGTACTGATTAAAGTCTAGAAAGCACCACCGGCACCATTCAAGACCAAACGCTGTTGTGATCCATCATATTGATCATATTGGATTGAGGCTTGAGATCTGTCTCTCTGTAATTAGAAAGCAACATTCTGCATTCGCAAAGTGTCAATTCCTAGTTTTTTTTTTTTTTTTTTTTTTTTTAAACCTTCACATCACCAGCTTTAATGCTTTTTGTGCTGAGATTGTGTGGCTTTATCATTGCCTTCATTGCATTTCTTCTATTGCTTATGCTGCTTATTAGCAGAGCTCTGATCTGTAGGAGTGTCACTCTAGCCTTATGGGAAATCAATGGCTAATCAGAACGAGGGTCATCCAGATCTACCACAGTGATTCTGTCACGGAGGCTCTAGAGCCAAAAACGCAAAGTAAAGACATAAGGGCTCGGACCTTAATCACATAAACAGCCAGGGATAAACAGTTCTGCTTAGCAAAGAAGTAATGTGAGAGAAACCGGCCCGGCAGAGAAACCCAGAACAATTCCGTTGAGAATTTGGTGTTTGTTTGGGTTTAATGAGTTTTTGAGTGCGGTGTGACACAGGAAAGTGTATCTGTTGAGACTGTTTATCTCTGCTTTATCTCAGTGATAGAGAAAAAGCAGTGAAGAGGTGAAGAGTGGAGAGGTTCTCTCGTGCACTAGGCAAACACGAAACGATTCGATCGCAAATCGTAATGGATATCACAACACTCAATGTTGTCATAGTGACACACCGAGAAAACAAAATCTGTTTAATTTAACTGAGTGGGTTAGGCAGTGATATCAAAAGCCTCGCAATGGCTGCTTATTACTACAAGGAGCGCTCGATGACACAGAGGAGGATGATGTTTTCCAGCGAGCCGACTCGTAGCATGCTATTGATTGGCCTGTGAAGAGGTCCTTGTGCAATGAGAGCCAGTGCTCCGTCCTCCATTATGATAATTGCGTTGTGTATCACATCTGTCGCATCAGCCTTGGCATTGGTGATAAATAAAGAGTGGCAGTAATGTCTCTCCTTTGTTTAAAACCGTCTTCTGTCCTTTTTTAATGCTGATGATGGTGCATTGCAAAAAGATCCAGCAGGCCTAATGGTGCCCTCGGGGCAAACATAAACAGAATTCATTACCGGATAAAAATCCTAATGTTTGATCGGAAACTCATTTAAAAAAAACAACGAAACATTGAGGTCTGTATCTATGCACTTTTAATTTAATAGTTCTAGAAAATTACATTTTGTCTGTATTTACTTAACATCATGTTGTTTTAAACCTGAATTCTTTCAGAGGAGCAAAAAAGGAGACATTTTTGAGAAAGCTTAAAAAAAGAATAGTTAAAAATAAAAATAAAAAAATCAATTTACTCAATTACTCACCCTCAAGTAGATCCAAACCTGTATGAAATTCTTTGTCCTGGTTACAAACTTAAAAAAAAAATATACAGCTTTTGCAAACAATGATATTTAATTGTGACCATGACTGTCGAGCACTAAAGAGGTGCTCTTAAAAAAAAAACACCATTAAAAAGACTGTATGTGTCAAGATTGAGTAGAGTAGGCATTCGTGATCAAATGCAAATCTGACGCCATGACAACTGACGAGATGGGCGGAGATATGAATCAAACACCAAGGCAACATATAGGGTAGGCAGAGACATGAATGCAAACAGACACAAAAGACGAAGAGTTCGCTGGGGTGCTGGAGGGCCAACCCCTGAACCCGGTTCCACATGAAGGCTATAAAATCTAGCAAACATGTTAGGGGTCGCCCAACCCGCGGCTCTACAATGTCAACAAGCGAGGTGCCACAAGCCAATGGCCAGGACAACGCTACACTTCTTTAGTTGAGTGAGCGCGTACACTGAGGGCACAGGGTGCACCCTGAGCCTGGTAAGCCAGGGTGATGGCCTCCATTATCCAGTGGGACATTCTCTGCTTAGAGACGGCATTCCCCTTCTGCTGACCTCCATGACAACAAAGAGCTGGTCTGAGGTCCTGAAGCTCTGTGTCCGATCTACATAACATCTTAGTGCTTGGACGGGAAACAGCAACAGTAAGGTTGGGTCTGCCTCCTCCGAGGGCAGCGCTTGGAGGTTCACCACCTTGCCAATGCAAGCAGGAGGAGTGTCTTCATTGAGAGAAACTTTACTCCACAGCTGGCAAAGGCTCAAAGGGACCCTCTCCTAATGCTCTCAGCACAAGAGAGAGATCCCAAGAGGGTACAGTAGGAGGCCTAAGAGGATTTAACCTTCTATGAAGTACAGGAAGTACTATAAAGTACAGGCTGTAAAACCCTGTCCTCATATTGGTTGGAGGGACTGGCTCTATTGCTTTCTTCATCAGAAGAGAAGCAATTTCTGCACACAGGACAGGGGCATTGTCTGCGCTCACCACTGTGAAGTGAACGCCCCTGAATCTGAAAGGACGCCGGGCGAACTGAATCGCATAACCTAGCTGAATGGTGCGGATGCCCTATTCAGCCATCTAAGAACCGAGCAAGAGGCACCATGGGGAACACCGAGGTACCGGTGGTGGGACAACGAGGGGGGGACGCAGGGGTCCTGTCCAAGCGTCTCTGAGCCGGTTCAGAGGGAGGCCTGCATGTGTATGTGCGTGTGTGTGCATGTTACTTGCGTCCCGGCAGAAGTGAGGCTGGAAGTCTGTTGGTTCCTGCTCCCTGCGCTCTGACTGCTGCCTGAAATGAGAGGAGAGTGAGTGTTTAACAAAAGCTGTTTTATAGGCCTGTCTACAGCACCTCATCCCCTCAGGGGACCCAGAGATAGAATGTAACTGTAAGGCTAGCCCTCTCTCCTCCAGAACCGGAAGCTCTGTGGATGCTGCCAGCGCGAGTCCCAGAACGTGAAAGAGTAATAGGGATCCCCTTTGTACCGGTCATGTAAGTAAGCCTTATCTGCAACTCCAAGATAGTCATCTTCCTGCATGAGAAACATGAACTATCCACGAACACTGCTTTAGCATGCTCAATGCCCAGGCATGTAAAACAACGTTCGTGACTGTTCGCTGACGCCAGGTTACGGCCACATCCAACAACGCACGGATGGTATGACATTCCTCGTTAAAGGAAGCGTCTTTAAAAAGACGGACCACCCGTGAGTACTCTTTTAGCTTTGCTCTTTTGTGAAAGGCTGAAGCAAACAAATGCAGATAGTGCACTACAAATGTCACCGCCACTCGACTGGAACCACAGTCGCTAGAACGCCGTAACACCAGCCTTTCTCCGTCGCTTGCAGAGTAGAATGGCTTCTGGAACGTTTGCATGAACTGCTCGGCTCCGAAGCGAAAAGCTAATGAACGCTAGATCGGCTGACCTACTTATACTCGCAAGGCAATTGGGTTCAGCGTATGCCAATGAAAATCATTGCCGTGTTTGCATACACCCAGAGTTGTTTTGGCATCTCAAAGCGAGATTCCTATTCGTTGGAGTGACCGAACAACTGTTTTCTATCGTAATTTATTGTACAATGTAAGTGATTAGTGATCCTTCAGAATTCACTGTAATATGCCGATTTGGTATTTAATTTTAATAAAATAAATATAAATGCTGTTGATTCAGTAATATTTTAAATGAATATATATATACACATATATAAAGTGAAGTATTTGATCTCCCTGTGATTTTGCGAGTTCTCATAGAAATCATGGAGGGGTCTACAATCTTCAGCATAGGTGCATTTCCACTGTGTGAGACAGAATCTAAAAAGAAAAATCCGGAATTTTTTTCGTGAATTACTGTGTCAAATAAGAATTTGATCACTTGAGAATTTGTAATATTTGTTACAGAAGCCTTTGTTAACAATTACAGAGGTCAAACGGTTCCTGTAATTCTTCACCAGGTTTGCACACACTGTAGGAGGGATTTTGGCCCAATCCTCCATACATATCCTCTTTATTTAAACGATTTTTTATTTAAGGCGAATGAACATGATTGGATGATGGTTAGGTAGCTGAATGATGATAATGCAGAGCCAGCCGTGGCTAATCATTCATGTGTGTTCCTCCTGAAACTTGTTTACAACATCACTTGAATAGCTGAATAGAATATTCTAAATTTTTACTGACACTGTTACTGACTTTTTTCTTTTTTCTTTTTTTTGACATCCACCCTCACACCATTTTAGTGTCCCATTAAAAAGAGAAAAACCTAAACTTATGAGAATAAAATAACAATATAAAATAACATTATGAGATTATTGTATGATAAAACATCAAAGTGTCTGTCTGTTCTTTATTATTATTTTATTTTCAAAAATGGCATTGCCAGTTATCAACGATGTATTGTTATATGAGGATGAAATGTTGATATATTAGTAATATGATTTTAATTTGTCATGTATTATGCAGAAAGCATATATTTAAAAAATATATTTTTGACCTTTTCAATGATCTGTTTTGAAGATGAATAGAAATATTACAACTTTTGCATTTCACTATAAATGAACCTTTTTGTTTTTGATTCCCAAATTTTCATCCTTTGAATCAAACCGTTTTGCATTTGATTACAGCAAACTGTTTCTAACTAAAAGGTCAAACTCTGACAAACATTGCCGTAAATATTACTCCAGAAGCAAACATGTAAATAAGGCCAGAGGTACACAAACACAGTGACAAACGTGTGCGATCGCACTGAGGACCAATCAGACAGTCAACCTCACTTGCCACCGGTGCTTTGCTCCTGCCTCTGTTTGACATGCTGGGTCTGTCCCAGAGGAAGCTGCTTTTATAAGGCAAACGTTTGGAATTAGCATTTTTACAAAAGGGCAGCAAAGTCCTCTTGTCAGGAATGTGGAAAGGTCACCAGGTTTCCTGCTGCATCGAGACTCCCCGAATGCCGTGATATTGCTCGTCTCTCTCAGTCAGCGAGGGCAGCAGAAATTGAGAGATGACTCGGGCTATATCTCCGGTGACATTACGAGGGTCATTTAGCACTCGATATTGAGAGCCATAATTGGTTATGAGAGTCCGACACTGAAATATGGCTAGTGTTGCCGAAACCATGAAGCATGGAATACATCGCCAAGACACAGTCAGGAGGCGACTCAGGGAGGAATAGCTGAGAGGACGGGTGCTGAGGCATGCCGACTCAACTGGGTCTGCCTGCCATCCTGCTGCGGCTGCTAGAGCGTGGCACAGATGTCTCTCTGAGAACCAGCCAGACGGGGTCTCCTCAGAGACTACCTCAGGTTGGGTGGGAGGTGTGTCGAGAGGGGAGGTGGGAGGTGTCTGATGGGCTACATGCTTACACGGATGAGTTAGCTAAGCTGAGAGATAACAGAGACATGGAGTGGCTTTAAGAACGAGGTGAGGGTTCAGTGGAGGAGATCTCCGGCTATTGTGAGTGTAATCATTGATAGAGAGGGCAAAGTCATACTTCAGAAAGGCTTCCAGGCTTAACTTCAATTCCAGCTTGCTTTTTTTCCCCCCAGAGTGGAGACATCGCCCTGCTGCCTGTGTTTTAATTCTGATAATGAATATGGACCTGCAATTAACTATTTAGGTGAAACGTTTATTTTGAATGGTCATTTGCACACTGTTTATATGCAGTAAAATGCAAATTAAGATAGCAAAGCCAAGGTAATGAGTTTAATTCCGGGGGAAGATATTCTGATAAAATGCACCTTTTAGTTGCTTTAGATAGCAAAATATATAAAAATTACAATAATAATATACAATAATTAACAGGTAATGCTAATAAATATTACTAATAAATATACTGTACATTATCACGTGGGTTGGTAAGTTTCTTATGCTCACCAAGGTTGGATTTATTTGATAAAAAATTTGTCAATCAGTAATACTGTGAAATATTACAATTTAATACACACATACACAAAAATATAATATGCTGAATTGTGAAACTGAATGAAACTTTTTTATTATTATTTATTGTTAAAAATTCTTCCATAATGCACTTTTTTCAGGATTCCTGGACAAATGTTTGAAAAGATTTACATTTTTTAATGTTGTTCTGTTCTGTATTTTATGTTGGTCAATTTAATTCATCCTTGCTGAATAAATGTATTAATATCTTTTTTAAACAATGGTATTATATTATATTAGATTAGATTGCAAATTATATCCTCGAGAGGATCCATGTGCAGAGTGGTTTATTAAACAGAGTCAGACAGACAAAGATCAGTATACCGGCAAACAGAATCAGTGGAGAGCAATCAATAATTGTAGTCAGAGTCCAGGCAGGAAGTTCGGGGCAGGCAGCGAGTATCAATAATCCAGAAAAACAGTCCAAGTAAACACGAGAGAAACAATCCAGAAAAACGCTCAGAAATGACAGACACAGCAAATCAAGACTTTGTGTCTGACTGTAGAAAAGCCGGCATATTTATAGGGGTGGAAATAACCAACACCTGTGAATGCATCAGCCAAGGTAGGTGAGCTAAAAAGGGTCCGGGTAGGAACACTAGTATTCTGGTGAAGGTCTATTGCATATTGTTGTCAAGACAAACTTTATTATGGTACATATTTATCATTAATTATATACATGATGTGATTATAGTATAATATAATCATTATATTATGCATTATATCTCTTTGACTTCTGTTTAGTTTCTAAATACAATTTTGATAATTTTTTACTCCATTTTTCGCTGTTGTTGTTTTTTCTAAAGTTCATACATTAAACATTTGATTTTCAGTACTGTCAGTTCTTTTGAGAGTTTCATCTTGCAAAAATTATGATTGGTTTGTGCTTTGAATGATTTGACCAAACTGCTTTGTTTCAATATTACATAATATACTGAAAAATAATAACACACTTATGATTTTATAAATATCTCTTGACACGGGGCAGTCAAACCGCACAGGTTTTTAATAACTTATAAGCCTGCATCCTGATGTATTCCTACTCTATTATATACCTGCACATCTTATGTATCACTACGATGTAGATGTCTCACATCACTTGCAAATGCGTGTCAAATCTCTAATTCCACAGTGTGAGCTACAAGCACAGCTCGGCATGGAGCTTCAACGCATTAAGTGTATTAGATTTCAATCTGACATCTGGTCATTATCATCTCCTCTCTTTCTTTCTCTCTCTCTCTCTCTCTCTCTCTCTGTCTTTCACATACTCCATCTCCATAAACAATTCCATTTGAAAAGCTCTGCTGCTGTCAGCTTCTTACATTTTCTAACATCTCCTCTCCTCTCGCACCTTCCCCCTCTCGTTCGTCCTGTAGTTTGTGCGGCGTACATCGAAGCAGGTGAGTAAATCAGAGATGCTGAGTGCGAGATAACGAGGCGATGGGGGATTCTCACTGTTGCAGATGCATCGCCCAAGGCTGAATGAAAGGGTGGAGCAAACTGGCACCAGCACATATGTTCACATGATGCACCATGATAGGGGTCATGGATACCAATGAAGGCCCTTGGAGTCTTGGATCTTTTTGATGGTAAAACATAAAAAAGTGTAAGATGTAATTGAAGATATAATAGCTTGGTTTTCCCAAACACTCCCATTCACATCCGTTGGTCATCCAATAGATACCTCCACCCTAAACTCAATGTTGATATTACTGCATGGTTGGGATGTTCAGATTTCAAAAATTACGTTCTCTTTTATGAAGCTATGAGAATACTTGCTCGCCCCAAAAAAACAAAAAATAACTTTATTCAACTATTTATTTGAAAACAATACACAACCCTGAACCATAACTCATCTGCTCCAGCTTGTTTCCTAATCCAGCAGCATTGTAAATTGCTAATATTGCTGGCTTTGTGACAAATTGCTAATGCCTCTCTATGCTTTGAATAAACACATCTGCTAAATGCATAAATGTAAACCAAATGGCCAGGGTTTGCCTGATTAACAAAGACCATACCCATAATCTTTCTGCTATAATGTATGTGCAGTTATGCCAGTGCGTACCATTTTCATTTTGCAGGGTTAGTGTTATCTAAAAAAAGTGACTTACCGTTCAATGCAGGTGCATTTTTATCAGAATGCGTTCAACCCATGACCTTGGTGGTGTTAGCACTATTGCTCCTGGAGCTGATACTCAGTAATCTGCCTGGATCACACCTGACCGAACTCAGGTGCTACAGTACGAAGTATTTTCAGATCAGGACCCAAATTTAAACATGCTTGTTTTTCATAATGTATATTCATGGAACAAATGCAATGTCTTTGTTCCCTATATAATGATGCTCATGTCTTATGTTTGAAAAGACAAATGATAAGACAAGAAGAGCTAGAGCATCTGATGCCCTTTTATTGTCTCAGACTCCCAAGACACTTGATCATTTCCCAGCAGACCTAAAAGGAGAACAGGCTAAAAACAGAATTATATATAAGATTCAAACAGATTCACATTTTTAATAAATATAAAGTAAACATAAAATACACCTTTCAACTACATGGGTCCTTCTGGGAATGTAGATATGCAGCTATGTTCTACTTAGAATTTTATTGACCTTTAGCATTATTTTAGGTTTTTAGCAGGGTTGTTATACATTTACATTTACATTTATTCACTAAAATGAACAAAAACAATAAATAAATGAAATTTTAAAGTTTGCTAAATTAATTAAAAACAAAACTTAAAGGGTTAGTTCACCACAAAATGGACATTTTGTCATTAATTACTCACCCTCATGTTGTTCCAAAGCCATAGTTCATCTTCGTAACACAAATTGCTATATTTTTGATGAAATCAGAGAGCCATCTGGTCCTTCATAGACAGCAATACAGCTGAAATAATCATAGGTCCATAAACACAGCTAACAGGGAACCTTACCAGAACATTTCCTAAAAATTGTTGTAAATGTTAGTACAAAACGTTTTTTTAAACGTTTTTATAACGTTAAAGTTCTTGTAACGTTGATAGAAAACATCCCCACAACGGTCTTAGAATGTCTTTAGGATGTTATTTGTGCTAGATGAAAGTTGATAGAAAACGTTCTTAAAACAGCTGGGAACATAGTAAAAACATCAGTAAAACAGTCTGTGCGACATCAGTTGCTCAACTTCAGTTTTGTGATGCTAGGAGAATACAATACTTTCTTTTGCGCAAAGAAAACAAAAATAACATAATTTACTCAACCACTCTTCTCCCCTGAGTTACGTCTTCCGCCATTTTAGAGAGTATTACAATTCAGCGCATACTCACACTTTAGATATTTGACGTAATTAGCCTTGTTTACATCCAGAGGGAAACACATACGAATGCACATGAATCTTTTTTTTTTATCTGCGGTTGTTTACACTGAGGGGAAATCGTACATTATACTCTCTAAAATGGTGAAAGATCTAACTTATGGAGTAAATTATGTTATTTTTGTTTTCGATTGCGAAGCTGAAGTTGAGCCACTGTTGTCACATGGACTGTTTTACCAATGTTTTTGGACCTGGGATCATTTCAGTTGTATTGCTGTCTATAAAGGGTCAGATGGCTAATGCCCAACGCATTCATAAAATGTAAATGCATTACAGTTTTTAGCCTAGCCATAATGTAAATATGCGATACACATTTAAAATCTGAATGAAACATATACACTAATGATGTGATTTATGCTCTGAATCCACCAGAGACTCCAGCAGTATCAGCAGATTTTGACAGATGTCACAGACGACTGGTGACTGCTGAGTATTTATAATATTTTTGTCTCTTTAACTGCTGCCAATCTCACAATCCCCCCACTCAGTTTTCCTAGAGAATGAATTGAAAATGAACACTCATCTCTGTTCGCTTTGCGCCACATATGGTTAAGCAAAGAGAGTGAAGGATAGAGTGGTGAAATCAAGTTTTAATAAAGGTTGTTTGAAGGTTTGGACGTGGAAACCAAAGACACTAAAAGACACAGCTACACTTTGAGCTTGTAATTACTCCACCATAGAAAGACAGATTAGAATCATCAACCAATAGAAAATGAATGTTTCTCTGTAATTACAAAACAGACAGAGACAAAAAGAAACAAAGGACATAAAGCATCACAATACACATCCTGTCACCACAGACACTACTGGGAAACAGATAGACAGAGCGCGGGGACGGGAAAGATAAACGGGGAAAGCTTAAGTCTGTTCATTTAAAAAAGCACCAAATGATTATCAGCGTTCATGGATTGTATTATGTCTTCATAATTGGTGTCAAAGTCCAGTTTGGATTTGAAAAGAAATCCTAATTGACTAATGTGATGAGGGAATTTGTTGCAACAGGTGGAACAAAAGACAGATGATATTTGTTGAAATATTAAAATACCACTTTGCACATCCAGTGCAGACTGGCAGATCGTGTTGAATCATGTTTACTGAGGTGAAGTCAAAATCATGGTATTAAGGTTTGCTTTGTTAAATGCTCGATAGCCTCAAAACAATAACATATTTATGTATGCCACTGCATACAAGCAAAGCTAATAGAAGCACAATTACAGAGAATGCATTAGGATTAAAGGGGAAACAAGGCACATTTTCATTTTAATTAAATATGTTTATTATTTACTTCAGAAGATACGGCTGAGGGAGCGTGGGGGTTGAAGAAACCAGCTGATTTCAAACGTGTGATGGGAATAGAAGAAGCAATAGTGAGATGCATAGATAACATCATGCTGGGCATTATTATAGTGTTTCACTGTTAATGGCATCTGAGCTTTTAAACTTGGAAAAAAAAGAAGTTTTTCTATTGTGAAAAGCAACAACGATTCTTGTGGAAGTAATGTAGCTAAGCACAAATAGGGCTATGAAAGAAATTAGAGTTGATTTGAAGTGGTTTTTTTCTTTATTTGAGAGTGTTTACATGCCAAAATTAAAATTGAGCCAATTAGAACCTTATTATGTTTGAAATGTGTTTACATGAGATTACATGTCTTTCCTTTTATTAAGCAAATCACTTGCTTTGGATAAAAAAGTGTCTGTTAAATACATGTAGCTGTTCATTTTTTATTCAGTTTTCAGTGCTTTATTTGTTGAAAGTAAAAACTGGTTAAATTATTTTAATGAGTATACAAACAAAGGAAAAATATTTTTAATGAAAGTGATTAAGAGTGTTTATCTATTTGAGATGCTAGCACAATCCACATTTATAGATAAACACAAACAGACATGGATTACATTTCAATAGTTTTGTATCCACTCGTTTCGCTTTCTTACAAGAAATTCTGCATACGTTTTTTAAACCACTACAAAAGTACTGAAATATAATTTTTCCAGCACCTACAGTAACTTCCATCATCATGTCCCTTTAGGGATGCACAATTGTATCCCACACAAACTATTCATGATACGTGGCAAGATTAAAGACAGCAACTCTGTGGAAAACAAATCACACTTTTACATTCAAATGACAAATGCGGTATGCTAATGCTAAGGCTGTTTTGTTTTTCAGAAAATTAAACTTACTTTCAGAGGTTTAATACCATACTGTACACAACAAAAAAGATGTTTCTCTGGAAGTACGTGAACATTTATCTTTTTTTTTGCTTCACCCCTGGGAAAACAAACAAATAACCAAAAAGTAGATAGCTCACAGAAAATGTAAACTTATATTTTCCCACAAACCCAAAAAAGGTTACTTTGACCATGTTTATTGCAAGTTCAGGCTTATGTTTATTCACACTATACCTAGATGTTTATTCTGGTACGTATTTACTGTATATAGTAAATAGAGTGTATTGACTTCCTTTTTGTTTGTTTGGTCATTAATAAACAAATAAATAAACTTTAAGGAAACCTAAAGTAGTGTACTGAAGATTTTGAAATAATATATACAACTACATCTGGTATGCAGGCCAGCTGAGTTCGCTTGAGCATTTTCTCTGCTCTCATTGAGTCAGCTTTTTACTGTACTCTATTAATAGGCAGAATGACTCCTCAAACAAAAGGGTCAGTTTGTATTGGTGCCTCCAACAAGCCCAAGCCAGAACTGTGCATTCACTGAAAAACAAGGTACAAATACTGCAGTAGGTTTTTCTGCTAACCTGACTAGTTGGTTCTTCTGGTTCACCGGCAACCCCAGTTTACAAGGTAAGAAATTAGTTCTGCAACTGGGACTGAGATACATTTGCATTAAAAATTTGTTTTTACCAACACAACGTATGTTAGAAGGGTTTTAGTCTTGCTATTTGCAGTGCGACAAGTCCAGCTTACACGTTAAGTCTGGAAATCGTGAATGCTTTTCAGTTTAACCTGAAAAACCATTAAAAGAAATTACATAAAAGAAATCACAGGGAAAACATCTTTCATTTAGAAATTGCTAGTTAATTTTACAATAGCTAAGAAACAGCAAGGAACTAATGAATTGTATTAATGTGAATTTTTGAAGAATGACATAGCATTTACTTATAAAATGTGAATTCTCATGACCAGTTTGTACGTATTCATAACACCTCACTCATATGATCTTGTATGATTTGTCTAAACCCCAGGGATGGGTAGGTTTAGGGGCGCGGTTAGGTATAGGTCATTCATACAAATTAATATGAATTGGCTACTCATAAACTATGTGCGATTTAGCAAAATCATATGAATTCGTGTGGTCGTACGAATTAGTATGAATTAGTCCCAGTGACGAGTAGGTTTAGGGACGGGGTTAGGTATAGGTCATTTGTACAAATTCATACAACAACTTGTATAACAAGCAAAATTGTATAAATTTGTGAGGTCATACGAATTAGCCACCTCATAAAATATGTACAAACTGCCATAAGATCGGACTCAAATTTTGAAAGTGTAGAAATATTTCAGACTCTGCACTAAATAACTAATTAAATAAACAATTTGTGTCGTTGATTATGTTAAACATTTTCCAGCTGAAGCACAAGATGTTCTTTGGAACATCTGATTTTGTTAATGCAGTCTGATGCAAATGAGTGGCAAACCAAACACTAGAAATTCTGGAATTCATATAAATGTTCCTCTTTTTTTAACTTTTTTATTAAATTTTCTGGATAATGTCATTTGTATTGAAGAAAAATGATTACATTACAAAAGACTGCGAACAGAAGCAGACTTTTGGACCCCATAAAATAATTAACAAATGTCTGGTTTTAATGCAGGATGATGTCATTCCACCAAAAAACATATCACAAGTGTCAGTGAAATTCAAACTGAATTATTCTAATGATTATCTTTATAGTAAAGGATCAGTGGTCATTGAAAAGGCTCATTATGGAAGGCGCCAGAGGACGCATTTTGCAGCTAATGGTGATGGGCGTTTTGCTGGGGTAAGATTCTTAATACCCATAATTCCAAAACCTCTTTCATAGTATCTTATATAACAAATTACAGTTCTTATTCCATTTATAGTAAAGCAAAATCCATTTCACTGAAAAGAAAGAAAAGTCCATCTCCATCTGTTATCCATTATTTTAACAAGTGCTTTTATCTCAGACTGGCCAAATGGATATGTGTCTCTTTGTCAACCTGGTATTATCATGAGCAAATGAACCAATTATCTAATTTCATTATATCCATCCATTATAGATAAGCGCGAGTGTTTTCACTCCTTCCAATCTTGTATCTTTTTAGCAAGACAGATAAGGACGTATTTTTGTGTCTGATGATGATCTGACTTCTGTTTGACCTCACAGAGCAACCGTCCCGAGACACAGGGCCAACCAGACCCCTGACTATGATGACACCTCTACACCTGAGATCCTCGATCCTTCCTGGATGGCCATCATCCCTGACATCTACTCCCTGTCAGATGTGACTATGCCAGGGACACACAACACCATGGCCCTGTACGGAGGCACACTGGCTGAATGCAACTCCTGGTCCCTCGCCCTCCAGCTCCGAGCCGGAATCCGTTTTCTGGATATCCGCGTTCGCTACGCCAAAGGCAACCTGACCATCCACCACGGCATCTCTTATCAGTATGCTCACTTTGGGGACGTGTTAAAGGACGTAGCGGCTTTCTTAATGGAGTATCCATCGGAAACTGTGTTGATGAGGCTGAAAGAGGAGTTGAGCAACACGCAGGATATTTACAACGCAGTGGTGCGATATGTTAATGAGTACGCAGACTGGGACCTGCTGTGGCACAGTCGTGAGATGCCCAGCATGGGAGCGGCGAGAGGAAAGCTGATCATACTGCAAGACTTCACCGGCCCTGACCTGGGAATACGCTACAACTCACTGGACATAGCAGATGACTGGAAGGTAAGGACACATTGGTGGGTTTGTGAATATGGGAGGGGCTTTTCATCGTGTGGAGAAAATAGAATTCTATGAGATGGCACTTTTACTGATGCAACAAATGTCATATGAAATTAAATAAAAGATGGTAATGGAAATGCATTTTAAACACTTTTGGAATAAAACTGCTGACAGTTGCTTTGTGCATTTTAGATAATTTAATATTTTTACACTTTAATTTGCATAATTTTATAAAATGACATTTTTACTGACATTTGACTGTTTTTGATAAAGCTGACAAATGACAAATAAAATATTCTATTCATAAGTGATTTTGACTACAGTTTTTGCATAATCTTTTTTACATTTCATTTATCACAAGTACTGTGTATAAGTTTTTTTTAAATAAATATATTACCATGTATTAATAACAATGAATTGGCAATTATTAATAATTACATTTCTAAAAACAAAGTAATAATAAAAATGATAAAATAATATAATAATAATAATAATAATAATAATAATAGACACTGAAGACTGGAGTAATATTTTAATATATATTCAAATAGAAAA
>JAUYWG010000056.1:16581284-16598690 GCA_034779775.1 Enteromius afrohamiltoni
AGAATGTTACACTTTATATTAAGTGGGCAGTTCCTGAGGAGTTACCATGTATATACACTGGTATTACAGAGGTGCACGAACTCCACCCACTTTACATATCCCTAAACCTACACAACTACACCCACTGTTCCAGTTACTCTTATACATACTGCTGTTACTAAATGTATGTAACGTAATGTAATTCCTGTTACATGACTACTCGGTTAAGTGAAAAAAGTGTTGTTACCAATGTCCTGTTACACATTTGTACTTACACCATTCTGAGAGTTGTTACATGTGTGTAGTTACAGAAATATTACAGCTATAGATATTATGTAGCAATGTGTACTTACACTGTAGTTACAAACTACATACACATCTAGTTACTATGCATGTACACAGGTATTAGGGACACAATATAAAGTGGAACCAATTGTTTTATTTTATTACTAGATTTTGAATGAAACAAAGTACCATTTTTGATTCATGAATGATTATCTGCAGGGTAACGCACAATTATTTGGGCCTTCCTCTATTTAAAAAAATATAACAAAAAAAATAAAAATAAATAAGACTAATTTAAGGCTAAACTGATTTATTTTAACTAGTTTCTTGTAATTTTTTTAAGAACTAGTGCATTTTACTACTACTAGCATTTCAGTTCTACGAACTGGGTAAAGTAAAGTAAAATTCAGTACAAAGGACAGTGGGCAAAAAAAGGTGCAATATCATTGGCTGTGACCTCACTTCAGCTGTTCTTCAAGCTGCTGATATACTTCATTCTGATTGGCTGTCAGTGAGTTACAACTATCAGCGGCTGGCCCCACTGTACCAACAGCAGACTGAGAAAGCAGCTAGCTTTCCACACTAATCACATCCCACTCTTCAGAGGAGGATGAACAGTATATGGAATGCCCTTCCCGGGAAGAAGTGACAGTTTTTTAGCGATGCTTCTGTACCCAGAACAGCTTGTTTTTAAAGAGCAGCGGCTTTGCCACAAGGGGTTTGAACAGACCGCTGATGCACCCTCTCAGGGGAAGTGCGCACCCTGGCTCTACTGGGACACATCTCAGAGAAAGCCGTAGAGCGTGAAGAGAGCAGAGAAGGGAAGTGGGTGCCGTGTACCACGGCAGAAACCGCTTCCTTTCCCGAGGGCTTGCTCTCTCCAACTGGGATCAACGATCCTTGTTTAGTGTATCCACAGCTCTGCCTCAGCAGCAGTCTGGGACTTGAAGGCTGCTTCCCTCGAGAAGAAACCTTTAGGGAGCAGGGTCAGCTCTCTCTTATGTTTTAATAGAGAAAGAGAGAGAGCGGCCACCACATGCTCCACACCCGTTAGATCAATCAGTTGAGAAAGAGATAGGGAATACCCGTCTAAATCACCTTGATTAGATCTAGCCCCGCGAAGTAAAGCCCCACTCCGCCTTAGCGACAGTGGGACTACAAACCGGGACATGCAGATAAAGGCTACTTCTCTCGAGAAAAAACCTGTAGCTAGCAAGAGCAGCTTTCACCACATGTTCAGAGCAGTGAAAGCATTGCCTACACTAGCCGGCATTGAACCCCGGTCTCCTGCATGGGAAGTGAAAATTCTACCACTGCCCCACCAAGGCAGCAAACACACACAGAAACTCTGAAAAAATTGTGACTGGGGAGAATGAAGAGGCTTACAAGAGGCTACACTAACTACTCCCGGGTATAAATAACTGTTATCAGTGGTGTTTCATTACCCAGAGAGATGCTTGTAGATCTGTCTGGTTGGGCATTTCCTTAATTCCTTCCATAAGGTCAAATTGCGAGCCCCGCGAGTGCTACCGCCGCTCCGCCTTGGCGACATCGCGGCCAACACCGCGAGGCACACTCCTCTTTTCAACACCTACGTCTTTGGAGGAAGATTAGCGAATTTCGAAACTATCTCTCTGGGGAGAAGAAGCCGGTATCAGCGGTGCTTCATGCCCCGGAGATGTCCTGATCTGCCTGGTTGGGAAGGAGAAAGGGGGTGCTGGTTCCACTGCCGCCGAGGGACCAGCACCCCCTTTCTCTTTCCATGGGGCACACTCATGAAGGTCCCCTCCTCGAAGAAAGACCTCCAAGAGCGAGGAGTACACACTTTACAAAACTCTTTCCAGACATGTTCATTTAATTTTTAAACTAACTAGTGTCTGAATCACAAGCACACTGATAGTCACACAGAGAGTGCCTGCTGAATGAATGAGGCTGGCGTGCACCGCTTTGAACGTGCTCTTATCCTTCTTGGTCGGTGACGTCACCCAAGGGTGACTTCGTTTCTGCACTTTGTTTGACAGTTTACACAGCAGTTTAGAGCATGGTCACGCTGGAGGCGTTCCCATAGCGTTTTCGGACACAAAGTTATCTTCCTGAAAAGGAACTACTTTTCTATAATTTCCTGCCTGTATCATTTATTCTTATGCTTTAAGTTTTTCTAAAATTAAGATATAATTATTTTGAGTCTAGCTAGTATGTATATATGTATTTATTCAGTAAATATTTGTGAAACAAGCAAGATAAAATGCAGTGTTGACTTACAAATTTTTTGCGTGTTGCTGCAATGTTTAGTTTCCTTTCACTTCTTTTCACATCATCAAAGGTTTGAAGAGGCAGATTTAGGCTCATTTTAATGTCCTTAGTTGGAACACAAGTACTGCTGGGGACCTCGGGAACTGGGTTGTCAGTGAGTAGTTTCTTTAACATAGATGAGTTTTCCTGAACCATTCCCTTGATTTCTCTCATCATTTGGAGGAGCTCATCATTTTCTGTTGTGTAAAACAAATTGTGTATGTCATAACATAAAAATGAAAAATGAAAAACACAAATCTCAAATTAATTATGGAAAAAGAGATCTTACCATTAGTTAACATTCTGGATGTAGATGCAGGTGACGCAGGAGTAAGTTGGTGTTTTGACATTCCTTGAGTGCTTTCAAGACTTTGTCTTTTTAGTATTGGGGAGAATCCAGTAGCTAATAGATATCGCCTTTATTTGAAAATGAACAATACTTTAATACAACTTTAAATAAAATAGTAATTCTTTCACTTTTTAAAAATCAGGGCTGCATTCTCCGAAACAACCTTAACGCTATGTTGTTCTTAAGACGTACCTCATCGTTAACGCGTGTTTTCCGAAACTTTCTTACTGTATTTAAGTATACCTTCTGTAAGTCACTGACGGTTCATACTGCTAGTGGCCACCAATACGCAAAAAGCTTTTTTACATTGCAGTTCAACTACACATAGACAATTTTAAATGAACATTTAATATAAAATCTGATTTAGTATTACATTTACATTTTCACTTTACTTAAAAATTTTACACATAAAATATTTCAGTTGTTATAGCCTACACCAATTGTATGGAAGTGTTTTCATTAATAAACTTTCCATACACTAATGGTTGTTAGCTTGTTTAACTTTCCTAAGGCACACCATCTGGCGAACCATTTGACAGAAAAGGCTTAAGAGTCTATATAAAGAAAGATGAGTTTCCATAAACTTTATAGCTATTGCTGCGCTTGCAAAATTGTGCCTTTTTTTACGGATTTTATGGAACCAGATGCTGCCCATTTCATGGCTATGCTTTCCCAGATTTATTTTCTTTTCTTTCTTGGAGACCGTTGTGCGGACACTAGCGAATAATACATCTTTGTGGTGTTCCTCATTCAGCTGTATAGACATTTGGGAAGCGGTGAAGCTGGGTGATCTCTAATTGCTGTCTTTTGCCCCTGACATAGTGAACTACACAAATAAGCGATTTACGCCAATAATGTGATATGGCTGGTGGGTAATCCGTACACATTGTTGAGAATATTAACATTAAATAAATGCAGTTTGTACTATTTCTAAAACTTCTTTATAAAGAACTTTGTTTTCTCAATACATTACCTCTACAGCTGTGAAGGAAAGAGCACACAATCAATCACTGAGGCATTGCTAAGGTCACACTTTAGAAGGTTTACTTTAAGCAACATCCTAAGGTATAGTTCGGAGAACAAACGTAGGAAAGGTATAACTATAGTTAAGCAGTCTTTATCGCGCGCTAAGAGACAACGTTATCAGAGAACCCAGCCCTGGTGTGGAGTGCTCTTAGCTATACCTTATCGCTGACGGTTCATACTGCTAGTGGCCACCAATACGCAAAAAGCTTTTTTACAACGCAGTTTAACTACACATAGGAAATTTTAAATGAACATTTCATATAAAATCTGATTTAGTATTAAAATAAAATTTTTACTTTACTTTAATTTTACACATAAAATACTTGTTCCAGCCTACACCCAGTGTATGGATGGGTTTTCATTAATAAAGTTTCCATACACAAATGGGTGTTAACTTTTTTAAATTACTATCCTAAGGCACATCAGCTGGAGAGCTATTTGACAGAAAAGGCTTCAGAGTCTATATAAAGAAAGATGAGTTTACACAAACTTTATAGCTATGGCAGCGAATACTGGTATTAAATCAAAGATGACGCCGTCCTTGGAGCCAGTTAAAGGGATAGTTCTGTAATGAAGGATCTGGAACGTTTGGATCCATGTGCGGTATTTTTATTGCACAACAAGCAGACAGCATGAGTAAACAGATTAACAGAGGGAAATATGCAATAGAGTCTTGAATCTAGAGTCTGCCTGTCTATGCCTCAGAGTCTAGGCAGAGGTCAAAACATGGTTAACAGGGCTTACACAGAGAATCCAGTTCAATAACAAAGTCCAGGCAATTTTCAGGGCAGGCAGCAAGATTCGTGGTCGTAAGGTCATACACGGCATATCCAACACAGGTTTGAGAGAACGCTTGGAATTGATGCATAGCAAATAATACTTTGCGATGTGTTTTCCAAAATGGGCCCTATTTAAAGTCCAGAATTTGGTGCGAACTAGCGCTGATCAGTTCCGGGTACGTGCGAAAAACAGGTCCGGGCGGAACTAAAAGCGAGTTCCATTTTGAGGCGGTCTGACCTGGCGTCGTGGACGTCCCCGTGGTTGAGGTCTGGGTCTTTCGGGTGGTCCTGGTGGAACCCTTTGATCAGGGTCGGATCCAGTATGTCCTGAGCGTTAACCCAGGATCGCTCCTCTGGACCGTATCCCTCCCAGTCGATGAGATTGCATCGTTCGACCCCGACACCAGGAGCCCAGGATGTCACAGACCCGGTAGGCCTCCTTGCCGTTGACTATCAGGGGAGGGGTTTTGCCAGCCGCAGCCTCGTCCTGGTCCTTCGCGCCTCCCGGATCACCAGCGGGTTTGAGAAGTGACATGTGTAATGTAGGAGAGATACGTTAAGAATCAGGTAATTGTAATCGAAACGAGACTGGAGTAACTTGCTTAATGATCTTAAAGGGACCCACGTACCTCGGATTCAACTTTTTGGATGGTCGACAAAGTCGGAGATCTCGAGTTGACAGCCATACCCATTGCCCTGGTTGGCCTGCTCCTGTTCTCGACGGATGGCCCTGGCCAGGTGTCTGTGCGGTGTCTTCCACGTTTCCTCACTACATTGTAGCTGCTGGGAGTTGGGTCAGCTCGCCTGACCATGGGAACAAGGGTGGTTGGAACCCCAGTACAACTTGAAAGGGAGTGAAGCCGGTGGCAGGTTTGCGGAGCGAGTTCTGGGCGTATTCAGCCCAAATGAGATACTTGCTCCAATCCTCCTGGTTCTGATAGCAATAGGTGCACAGGAATCTGGTTAGTTCTTGATTTAGCCGCTCAGCCTGTCCATTGGCCTGCGGGTGATAGCCTGAGGTTAAACTAACATTTATGTTGAGCTGTATGCAGAAAGCGTGCTATACCCTTGATGTAAACTGAGGTCCTCGATCAGTCACAATGTCTTTAGGGAGGCCGTAATATCTGAAGACTTGATCCACCATGACCTGCAGTCTACCAGGCAGTAGGTAGCTTAATAAGGGGTACAAAGCGGAAAGCCTTGGAGAATCGGTCCACAACGGTTAGTATTGTGGTAAAACGGTTGGAGGGTGGCAGATCAGTCACAAAGTCCATTGCAATATGGGACCATGGTCTTTCTGGTATGGGGAGTGGTTGTAGGAGTCCGGCTGGTCGTTGTCATGGGGATTTGACCATATTGCAGGTGGGGCAGCCTTGAACAAATTGGCGGAGGTCCTGGTTGAGGGTGGTTCACCAGTAACTGTTGGTCAGGAGATGCCCGGGTGACCTGAACTAGGGGCGTCGTGTACCAGCTGGAGCAGACGCTTTCTGAGAGGCTCGGGTATGTACAGGCGCCTTTCCGGACAGTTGATGGGAGGCGGGTCGGTAGCATGAGCCTCTTCGATTTCAGTGGTGATATCCCACCACACCGCGTGCAATCAATACAGAGGAAAGTAATATGGGCTCTGGTTTCTGGGGCTCGGTGGGGTACTCATGCATTCTTGAAAGGGCGTCCGCCTTGCCGTTCTTCGACCCTGGCCGGTAAGTTATCTTAAACTGAAACCGGGTGAAAAATAGAGACCAGCGTGCCTGGCGTGCGTTAATTCTCTTTGCTGATCGTAGATACTCCAGGTTCCTATGGTCTGTTAGTACTAAAAATGTTTTTTTAGCTCCCTCCAACCAATGCCTCCATTCCTCAAGGGCAGCTTTCAGGGCTAGAAGCTCTCTGTCGCCGACATCATAATTTCTCTCCGCTGAGTTTAGTTTTCTGGAGAAGAAGGCACATGGGAAGAGTTTATTTTGGGCCCTGTGATGTTGGGACAGGACGGCTCCGATACCGCTGCTAGATGCATCCACTTCCACGACAAACTCCTTGTTGGGGTCAGGGTGCTTGAGGATGGGAGCGGAGGTGAAGCATTCTTTCAGCTTTTGGAAGGCCTCCTGGGCCTCAGGTGTCCAGCGTAGCTTGGTGGGACCCTTGCGAGTCATGGCCTTCAGGGGGAAAGCCTCCTGGCTGAATCCTGTTATAAAACGTCGATAAAAGTTTGGGAAGCCCAGGAATCTCTGCATGTTCTTAAAGGTCTTGGGTTGGGGCCAGTTTATGACAGCCTGTACCTTTTGGTCGTCCATTGTCACACCCTCTTGTCATCAGGTTATATATGGATATTGCCAAGTTCATGTATTCCTTCAAGGAGCGCCCCTCATCGCGGCAGGCCAGCTCCGCCTGAAGCCTATCTGTTAACGCCCGGCATTATATTGTCTTTAGGGGTCCCCAGCCAGTTTGAGCGGCTAGTGTCCTGAACGTCAGCATAATGTCAGATGCTGATGAGTTACCCTGCCTGAGCGTCATCAGTTCGTCCTCGGGGGACCGGCCGCTGGTTAAGTGTTCGAAGACGGCCCGGAACTGCTCCAGGAAATCGTGAAATGACGGGTAGGTCATTTGGCGTCCGTCCCAGGTCGCTGTAGCACAATCCAGCGCCCTTCCCGTCAGCAATGAACATACAAACGCCACCTTGCTATCATCGCCGCGGCTTGTGGTTCCGTCGGTACTGCTTCCGGTGGTGGCCTGGCTGGCGGTGAGCGCCCACATGGATCGAAGCAGCTCATCAGTCATGGCGGTCAGCTTCTCGAGCTGCTGATGGTGAGACAGTAAGATTGAAGCCTGATGCGTTACCTCTTGTGCAATTTGCTGAACAGCCGCTGGATCCAGTTCAGGCGAAGTATTCTGTAATGAAGGATCTGGAACGTTTGGATTCATGTGCGGTATTTTTATAGCACAACAAGCAGACAGCGTGAGTAAACAGATTAACAGAGGGAAATATGCTTACACAGAGAATCCAGTTCAATAACAAAGTCCAGGCAATTTTCAGGGCAGGCAGCAAGGTTCGTGGTCGTAAGGTCATACACGGGATATCCAACACAGGTTTGAGAGAACGCTTGGAATTGATGCATAGCAAACAATACTTCACAATGTGTTTTCCAAAACGGGCCGTTTTTATAGGCCAGAACTTGGCGCGAACTAGCGCTGAACAGTTCCGGGTACGTGCAGAAAACGGGTCCGGGCGGAACTAATTTGTAATTTCTAATCTGTAATTTGGATTTGTCTGTGCATGTTTTTTTTTTTACTTTGAAAGGTTTGGTGCCCATCCACTTCCATTAAATGACTACCAGACTGCCACGGTTAAAGTTAAAAATCTTTGTTTGTGTTTTGCTGAGGAAACAAAGTCACCTACATCTTGGGTGCCCTGGGGGTAAGCAAATACACATCAAATTTTCATTTTTGGGTGAACTATCCCTTTAATGTATGTCAGCTACTTAAGAGAACACTTTAGTCCATTGACTACCATGTCAGAAGAGACCTTTGCAAAAAACATTTTGTCTGCCACAGGGGTAAATCTTGTTGTCATATTTCTTTTTTTTATTGGTTGGAGACCATTGTGCGGAAACTAGCGAATAATACACCTTTGCGGTGTTCCACCTCATCCAGCAGTATAGACATTTTGGAAGTGGTGAAGCAGGGCAATCTTTTTTAGTGGGTTTTTTTTCCCACAAAGTGAATGTTGGTATGTCTATCATGTTTGTGGAATTTATTGAGGAAATTATCAAATTGCACAAATGAGCAATTTACGCCAATAATATGATATGGCTGGTGGGTAATCAGCATACGTTGTGGGGGAAATTAACACACTTATGTCCGTTAGGGTGTGGGATTGCATACTATACCTATACCACTGTGGAGGAAACACCGCACAATTGATCATTGAGGCATCAATATCAACCTATTAAGCACCTCAAGCATGGACTGCACCTGCTGAGGTCACACTTAATAAGGTTTACCTTAAGCAGCATTCTAAGGTATAGTTCGGAGAACACACTTAGGAAAGGTATAACTGTAGTTAAAGTGTACCTTTTGAGCCTTCATAGCGCACTAAGAGACAACATTATCGCAGAACGCAGCCCAGATCTTTTGAGCAAACTTAGTTTTTGGGAACAAAATCCAAATGTCTTTTATTTACCACTCTTTCTGTTCTTCTGTATTTTTTTGCTCATCTTTTGCCTTTTCAAAAGTGTCTGTAGTAAGATAAATACTGTATTTAATAATGTTTGAGAACTCAAAATTTCAATTTTACACAATTTGAATTCGTGAACATTACCAAATTCTCTGTGAAAGTTAATATTTAGTTTCTCCCATGGTTTCCCTCCTGTCTCAGGTTTAATTCTGTTCTGAACAGCTTCCATGCACTTCTCTGGTGACTTAAATGGAGGCCAGTAACATTGTTTCTTGTCTGGGCTCAACCAGTTTGTTGCTGCCACCATCACTTCATCTCCAGCAGAGTGCAGCAAAGTAACAACTGCATACATGGTGAGTCTAGTAAAGAAAAAAGAAAAATTATAATAATCTTGTCAGAAAATAAATCTCTCATTTAAGATGTCTGATTAGTCCAATTTTTAACTATTGTGCTAATTTCACCTCAATCGTCAATCCTCACCTTCTATCATCCTCCACTGAAATATCTTCTTCCTGTAAGTTCTGACCAGACCAACTTTCTTCTGATTCTTCCTCTGTGGTATCATTCAGTGTTTCTGATTTCATTTCATACCAATGTCCATCCATAGATTCATTTTCTATAACATTTCCTTTAGACAAGTCCTTAATATCAAACACTTCATTAGCTCTATTTTTCACAGCAGCTATTATTTTCTCAAAGTCCTCTGGTTGGATGTGAATTATCCCGCTTTCTTGAAAAAACTTGAATTCATGCTGTCTTAAACTCTCAGGTAATGCAGAGACAAAGCATTTAAGAGCCAGCTTAATGAGAACTGGGGTCAGTGGACAGCCCTGATCCAACAGTTTGTCTCTCTCGATTAAAACATCTGCAGATCCAGTAACTACTTCTGGTGCATCTCTGAGAAGGTTCTTCACAATGAGGAAATCCTGATACAGAGTCGGGTGTGACTGTTTTTGCTTATCTATCTCACCCTGAATTTGAGACAACTTTATTTCAGTGCAGAATGTTTTGGGTGTGATCATGACAGAAGTCATGACTGATTTTTTTTTTACTCGATACTTTGACTGAGACTCCAAGAAATCATCAAGACGTTTTGCTAGGATAGTTGCAATGATGAGGTAGTCAATGTTAAAGAAGTGTTGACTGTCATCATGCAGACATTTTACAGTTTCATTAAAGTGTTTCTCAGTGCAGTTAAATGCACCTCTGTGGATTCTGTGATAGAGCATCTTTATGTATGGAATGAGATCCTGAATGTTGTTTTTATAGAAGGAAATTGGAATGCCGTCTGGTCTTGGTGTGTCTGAAACCTGAAGAGAATTTACAGCTGACACAATGTCAACCTCACTGACTGCATGAGAGCTTTTTTTATCTAATACTAAACCTGTGTCATCTGTCAAAAGATGTTCTTTTAATTTCAGCCATTGAACAATTGACTGTATCTGGAAATCTTTCTGAAAAACTATCATAGGAGAATTGTTGATCTCCAAATACACAGGGCAATGGTCAGGCATTCCAGAGTATCTGATTTCGCAACATCTGACACGCCACATACATTCTTCTGGAAGAAAGAAATAATCCAACCTGGATGCACCTTGACTCCGGAATGTATATTTCAGCTGTGTGGGGTTCTTCTTTCTCCAGACATCAACCAGCTGAAGAGATTTCATTAATTTTTCCACACAACAACGCTGCTTTTTGTGGGCTGTGCTGTCTGTCACCTCTTTTGACTGTATTTGGTTGTCTTTATCAATAAATGGATTGAGAACTGTGTTGAAATCTCCACCGATCACCAGCAGTCCAGTGGTCATTGACTGCAGATACACTGAAAGTTTCTCAAGGGTTTTTGTGTCTTTTTCATGGTTATAAACACTCACGAGAGTGTACAGCTGACCTCCTAGTTTACTTTTCAGCACAACGTATGTTCCACAGTTATCTTTTTCATCACTTATTTTTTCAAATTGTTCAAAAAGATTTTTCTTGACTAGTATAGCTGTTCCCATTCGGGAGGTAAACTTTGTGTAGGAAACATACCACTCATTTTTTAGACCTTCTATAATGTGTTCATCTCCTACTCCAATGTGTGTCTCTTGTAAGAAAACAACGTCAGCATTTTCTAGTTCTTGACATTTTTTATTTCTGTATCGTTTAAGTCCATTAACATTCCAGGTGATGAAGTTTATGGTCTGCGAAGCCATAAAGAGATCTGCTCTCGCAGACTAAAGATCTTCCTCTTAGAAAGTTACCTGTCAAAACAAAGAGTGGTGGTTTAGGAACATTTTGTTTTATATTTTGAGATAATTACTTAAAGTTTTAAACATTTTGGTGTCCAAAAATATTGCTTTCCTTTTGTTGTATTCTTTGACCAAAGTTAATTATGACTTGAGTGTTAAGGTTGGTAACAGTGTTGTTTTACAAGAAACTTTACCATTTAACTCTTTCTCCCACAACTGCCATATCCTGCTTAACCAGCTGATAGAACTCAGCCTCCTCCTATTATTCATTAATCCACAGTCAAGCCAAAGTTAATGTTCCATTCAGTTCTGGCATGTGGCATTGTCACTACATGCGTTTTGCTAGCACATCTGCCTAATAGAATATCTTAGAATTCGTTTATAATTCTGGGTCAAAATAGCTTATCTGTCTGAAAGCTGTTCATTCTGATTAGAGCTTTTTCAAATGTTTTGATAAATGCTGTAGTATTATAGGTCATTTACAAATGTATGTACATATATACGTTTCAAAGCCAAATTGTACTTATTAGACTGAGACTGTATAGAAGCTACATATGAATATTCTAGAGATCATATCGCAGATCCATGTGCATCTTATGTGATACATGTACATTTAGAAACCAGTATTACTTCTCGTATTTCAGGTACATCAAGAAAAGTACTCTAGGAATAAAAAATACATTTTAAAAATTACAATTTCAGTTAATTTGAAAGAAATGTTACCTTATATCTCACAGGATAATGTCTGTAAGTACAGGAGACTGCAGTCGATTCAGCCGTCTAGAGTCAGAGTTTCTGAACTTGAATCTGAGGGTCTGTGGGTGTGGACTTATTGGTGTGTGTGTTAATGAAAAGTGAAACACAAATATTTTACTTGTGTATTTTACTTCAAATTATTTTACATTTACACAATATAGGCTAATTAAAAAAAATGGTACAATACACAGTTTAGATATTTACAGTGTGTATTGATTTGCATGCACTTTTATTATATTCTATAGTAATAAACCTCATAAAGTTTTTTTAGCCTTTTAGACTTATTTTCTTACCACCTTTTTTTTTTTTTTTTTTTACATATGACTTACTTTTCTTTCTCTTTTCTCTTGGGAGCATTTGACTGACCCTTCCCAAGCAGAGACCTTAATTCACCCTATTTATGTATCTTTTTTTTTTTTTTTTTTTTTTTACAAAATCAAATTTCTTAAATATGTGAAATTAAATATGTTTTTGTCTAATTTAAAGCTACTCACTCTTTATAAATGCTTATGAAAGTTTGACATATCCAGATTGAAACCAGGTTGACATATTCAATTTGCATATGCTGTGTGTCTTTTTCCATCGCTCACATTTGCACGCAACTGTGGTCTGGCAGTGGGTTTCAGTACTGCATCTACAGAGGTTTTTTTTTTTTTTTTTTTCCTGTGCTACACTATACATGCTGAATTAAAGTAACAACATATTGTTTGCAGTAAAAAAGAACATGGATTGATGTTAAAATGTAGGGTTACACCATAAATGCATGTAAAGTCTGTTTCACAGTCAACACATATGAGTTTTGGCTATAGGGTTAAAACAATTAAGGAAAGTCACTTTTAGATAATAGTAAAATAGTTTCTAAATAGTAAAGTAAAGTAACTAAATAGTAAAGAAAATAGTTATTTATGAGCCGTACCATTTTAAATGCAGAAGAAAAGGCAGGAGAGCTGACTGTTTCTGACAGTGGTAAATTTAAAAGCAGTTTAACAGTAGACTATAGGCTATGTTTAGAAAGAACCGAAGTAAAAGATGTAAAAAGGGAATAACAATGCTATTTCAAGAGTTCACGCTTTCCTAATAGTAAGATTTAGCTTGTCCCTGGACACCCAAAGCAGTTATTGCGAATGAAATGATCACATATAATAGTTTTGATGTACTCTGCTTAACAGAAACCTTGCTAAAACCTAATTATTATATTGGTCTAAATGGGTCTACTCCACCAAACTACTATTACAAACATGAGCTCCGTCAGAGTGGTCATGGTGGTGGTGTTGCGACAATATACAGTGATATTCTCAATGTTACTCAGAAAACAGGATACAGGTTTATTTCATTTGAAATTCTTATTCTTAATGTTACTCTGCCCGATATACAAAATAAATCTCTTGTCTTAACTACTGTGTATAGACGGTCAGGGCCATATACAGATTTCTTAAAAGAATTTGCAGAATTCCTTTCCAAACTATTGGTTAATTTTCATAAAGCACTAATTGTCAGGGATTTTAACATTCACGTTGATAATAAAAATGATGCGTTAGGACTTGCGTTTACTGACCTGATAAACTTTGGAGTAAAGCAAAATGTTACTGGGCCCACTCATCGTTTTAATCACACACTAGACTTAATTATATCTCATGGAATCTTACTGATATAGACATCATACCTCAAAGCGATGATGTTTCTGACCATTTCCTTGTATCGTGCATGCTGCGTATCTCTGATATTAACTATATGACTCCACATTATCGTCTTGGAAGAAGTATTGTTGCTTATTATTGCTTGATTTGTCTCAACTGCTCTGTGTACCCCGTAATACACAAGATCTAGACAAAATGACTAGCAATATGGGCACCATCCTCTCCAATACATTAGAAGCTGTTGCCCCCATCAAATTGAAAAAAGTTAGAGTAAAATATATTGCGCCATGGTACAACAGTAATGCACATTCTCTCAATAAAGAAACTCGTAATCTTAAGCACAAATGGAGAAAAACTAACTTGGAAGTTTTTAGAATTGCATGGAAAAATGGTATGTCCAGATATAGACAGGCCTTAAAAGATGCTAGGGTCAAGTATATCCACAAACTCATAGAAAATAACCAAAACAATCCAAGGTTTTTATTTAGCACAGGCTAGATTTGGCTAGATTAACAAATAACCAGACGCCACCCGATCTAAATATTCCTTCACAGTTTAATAGTAATGACTTTATAAACTTCTTCACTGATAAAATAGATAACATAAGAAATACAATAACCAATGTAGATTCAACTGTGTCTAATGTGTCAACTACTTTCGTCACACCCAAAGAAAACTGCTGTATTTTACCTCTATAGGACAGGAAGAGTTAAATAAACTCATCTCTGTATCTAAACCAACAACATGCCTATTATATCTCATACCCACTTAATTACTAAAAGAATTGTTACCAGTAGCAGAAGAAACGCATCTCAATAGAGCCTGTATGTAGGCCCGGGCTCAATGGGCCCCGACTTTTTTACCAGTTATTTAATTTAATAAATTAGGTTTTTTTTTATTTATTTATTTATTTTTATTTCATTAAGTGGTAATTTAAAGCTTTCTATAGATATATTTATCATGTTTTTTTCGCTGAGTTTTGGCTCATTTTGTGAAGCGCTCCTGTTCAAGATGAGAAGGCAGAACGCGTTTGTTTTCTTTATTTTATAAAATCAGGTTTACTGTCAGTGCACACAAATAAAAGTAGACCATTTACAGTTCTGAATGACGTATTACTCTTACCTTTATCAGAGAAAATTAAGGCACTGCACTATTCTACCTATTAGATTCCGCATCAGCTATAAAATATTAATTATATAATATATACTTATATAATATATTACTTACCTATAAGGCACTTAATGATTTAGCTCCTGCATACCTAACTAATCTACTAACACACTACAATCCATCACAATCACTAAGATCGCAAAACTCTGGACTGTTGGTAGTACCAAGGATAGCAAAGACCTCTAAAGGAGGTAGAGCTTTTTCACATTTGTCTTCTAAACTCTGGAACAGCCTTCCTGATAACGTTCGGGGTTCAGAAACACTCTCTCTGTTTAAATCTAGATTAAAGACAAATCTTTTTAGCCAAGCATTCGAATAATGCATCTCAACTTTTCCTGCAGTTATATCTGATCAGATGTTCATTATTAATCTTTTAGCTTTGGTTTAACAAATCATCATTTTCTTAGTTTGAACAGCAGCTACGCTAATTTTGTTCCTATTTATTCTGTTTCTACCATGGGATTGTCATCCCGTGGTAACCAGGAATTCCCAAGTTCCAGTCTGGATCCAGAACACTTAAGAAGAGATGATGCCAACCCCATAGAGGACTTTAGATGATGCAAACCCTGAAACAACACACAGCACTACTGAATTCTGCTACTAATTTATAATGTTCCTTGACTGTTCGATAACGTCACTAATTGATCTTTACCTCAAATCTATGCCATATCTACATGTACAAGCTACTACTACATATACTGTAAAACATTACTTTGGTGTAAAGCTATTTTGCAATGATATGTATGGTGAAAAGCGCTATACAAATAAATTTGAATTGAATTGAATTTGCGGGTGAAACCACAGGGACAGATAACAGCTCAACTGGCTGCATAACCGGAAACCAACTGGACTGAACACAGCCCCTCTCACAGTGACACGGGAATGAGACCCGTGATCCACGTGTTTAAAATCGCAGGGACAGATAACAGCTCTCCTGGCTGCATAACTGGAACCGACTGAACTATACACGGCCCCTCTCGCCATGATACGGGGCTAAAACCCATTATTTGTGGGTTTGCGACCACAAGGATGGGTGACAGTTCTCCTGGCTGCAAAACCGAAATGGACTGGGTATTAAACAGCTCTCCATTGTAATGGTTTTGACCCTATTGGAGTTCCATATTCCTCGTGAGTGCGGATTTGTGAAAGGGGATGAGAAACAGCGGGGGTTTTACACGGTGTTCCGGGTAAAAAAAAATCTATACGAACCTGTCTTTTCTCTTTCATACGGTTCAGATTAGTATTGAATTCTGCTGGACTTTCGACTGTGCAAAGTTTTGTATAATGTTCTATGTAAATTTTAAAGTCTTTCTAGTTCCGTGTGAAATTATAGAGTGAAAGGTATGAACATAATTTTAATGTTGTTTTGTTTTTAATTTATGTTGTTTTATCTTTATTTATTTATGTCATGCAGTATGCATCAATGAATTATAGTTTTGACTGTCATGGTGAGTGCATGATCACTATATTGGACACTTTTTTTTGCAGATTACAATTTTTTCAAGGGCACCGTTTTTGTTTTGCTTTTTGACTGTATGTGTTACGAGCCGCGCCTCTGTGGCTCGCTCCCAACGGCGCCAGCGGGAACCTTCTCCCGAATATTAGTTTCCACCCGGACCGTTTGTCATGAAACCCCCCGCCACCCGGAACTCAGATCAGTTCTGGGTTAGGCTCACCATTCCCTATTTTAGCGGCCATCTGAGACCATATCGTCGCGAAGTATTGTTTGCCAAATGCAGCAATTCCGAGCGTTTTTCAAGCCTGACGGATTACCTGTGTATGACCCTGCCTGGAACTCTTGTTTACGATTCTCGCTGCCTGCCCCGAACCTTGCCTGGACTGTTTTGCTCTTGTGGACTTCCTCTATTGTATTGTCTGCCTGTTTGTTTGTTCCATCTGTCTTGTTGGCTAATACACCAGCGCAAATGGATCAAAGGATTCTGCCTCATCCTTACAGTATGTCGCTTGCATATTTCCGCATATTTGAAAATGTATTACTGGAAATGTATTATTGAAACGAAAAATGTACCTTTTTAAAATAGAGCACGTTTTAATTATATGTTTTTCAGATTACAGGTGCGACAGCATTGACGGCGCGGACGGTTGGAGCGATCCAGAGTCAAGATTGCTACATCATTTCATAAAGCAGCGTGGATTACGGCTTTATCTGAACGCTAAGGCTGTATGATAAACTTAGAATGTCTTTAATTTTTTATTTTCATATTTTACACATTATTTAAATTTACATTTTTCTGTTTTATTTAATCATCCTCACAAAATAACCATGGACGGATCACATTCTTGAGCAACAAGAGCGCATAGAGCTATTGCAGAATGCCCTGGAAGAGGGTGTAGACTCTCGCGATGAGATCGCTTCTAACCAGGAGCAGCCTCGGTTCAGCGGTGTATGTTCATGAGAGATATCAGATCCACGGATTTAACAACGTTCCACGTGGCTTGAGTAGTTATTTGAGTAGTTATTTTGTTCATAATGTCCCACTGAAGGGGGGCCAGAATCAGAGAGGGTGAAATGATGTTGTCTGGGAGACTGGGCTGAGCCGGTTGGTCGTGCCAGTCGATTTTAAATTCAAACCGGGTGAAGAAAAGGGACCACCGGGCTTGCCGGGCATTCAGTCGTTTGGCCGTGTGCAGATATTCGAGATTGCAGTGGTCTGAAGCCAGTGGTGCCATTCCTCAACAGTCTCACTCAACAAGGAGTATGGCCTCGTCC
>JAUYWG010000056.1:16606354-16624203 GCA_034779775.1 Enteromius afrohamiltoni
GCCTAAGGCCACGAGAACTAAAATATCCTTTGTGTTTAAATGTTTGTGTGGGTGTTGGTCTGGTATATAAGGTGAAAGAATGAAACAGGTCACACAGTTCACCTCCATATGGCGTTCTGCTGTGTGTCTCAGTCAGGTATGCATTTGGTAATATCATGCATTCTTTTAAATTGGAACTGAATGTAATTCTCATTTCTTAAATTATGTAATTGGCTTGGAATAATTTCTTGATTTATCAAAGTATGCATTCTTCTAAATTGCAATTGAATTGGATTTTACATTGTTTAATTATATCAATTGGTTTAATATTCTTTCTTGATTTATCAAAGTTCTTTCAAACTGAAACTGAATTTCGCATTGTTTAATTATGTAATTGACTCAAAATAATTTTTCCTGATGAATAAATAATTTCTTGATTAATTTTTTGATTGTCGAAATCTTTACTTCTAGTAGGGTGTGCGGAGGTGGGCCGCGCATGAATATTACGGCCAGAGATATTCAAACTGGGGGCACGCCCATGATTTATTAAAAGTTATTTCTGCTCTGTATCCCTCACTTGTGTGAATGCTTATAAATCAAGAGCAAGGCATCCATAGCTGTGTTTATAAACTGTCTTTTCTAATGTTTACTTTCTCTGTATTTACTAATACTTATATAATGATTTATAGCATGCCGTTAGCGTATTGTATAATGGTATTTGCCAGTAAATTTTGTGATTCCCATCATTTTCTTCTATTTGTTCAGGGATTGCTGAGTGCCATTAAGAATCCCTGATCTTCATCACAGAGAACAGAGAACAACTGTGATGCCTGGAGAACCATACCATGTATCATAACTGAAGCCACTGTTGGACTTCTGGAAAACACCTCTGCATTCCGCATCCCAGGAACAGCAACAAATACCCAGAGAGATAAAAACATGTCTTGCATGTGTGCAGCCAAAATCCCGCTACCAAAGTGATGGGTCATCAGTTCATCACTTTTATCAACAAGGACCTTCATCCTAGCACAGAAGATCTGAATGTTTTTTAGTCCCTATTGTTAAACTGCTGTACAGGCCCATCCTATAGCCTTGCAGTAGCTGAAAGAATTCCACTGATGGAATATGTTTGAGTTGATTTAATAAAACACTGATTTTAAGTAACTTGTTTCATTTGATTTTATATTCTAACACTAGTCAGTTAATTGTACTATGAATAATAGGTTACATTGTTTGGTCCCACTTTATATTAAGTGTCCCTAATACCTGTGTGCTTCTATAGCAGGGGAAGGCAACGTTGATCCTGGAGTGCTGATGTCCTGCAGAGTTTAGCTGCAACCCTGAATAAAACCTCACCTTCCTGTAGCCTTGAAGACCTTGATTAGCTTGTTCAGGTGTGTTTGATTAGGGTTGAAATGAAACTCTGCAGTACATAGACACTCCAGGACTGACTTTGCCTACCCCATTTTGTGTTCCATGGCAAACCTAATACTACCTGATAAGTAATGTTTATACACTTCATGCAGTCCATGCAATTGATGCTTGAAAAACAAGCCATGTCTTCTTTTTCTTGTTTGAGAAGTAATATGTTGGCTCAGATATGTCAAAATAGGGAAGAAAAGAATCTGACTTTTCATGCTTCCTTTATGTTTAAAGCTTTTCTAGCACTGTAAATAAATCAAGAAATTAATATCTCGACAGCCTTACTTGAGTGTCACTACTGCATTTATTTCAGAAAGATCTTTGCAGTTACATTTCAGCCTATATAGTAAATCTTTACAATTAGAGGGCTACATGTTTAAATGTAATTTCCATGTCTTGCTATAAAACAATAATAAAAACAACAAACTTATTGACAAAGTTTGTGTATCATGCAAATAAAATGAAACCCAAAGTTCAGAAATTGTATGAATATGATTAACATTTTCCAAACAAACTGAAACAAAAAAAACATAAGAGCACAAATACATTTGTGTAAAAATATTTGTTGCAAAACTTTTGACTGTTACTTGTTACATTATTGTTATGTCAGTTGTGTCGTTTTTCTTGCTTCATGAATATCATTCAGACAGTTGCTCCAGAAGTCTATCCAGATCTTCAATCTCTCTAGAGACATCTAGACAAGATATGACATAAGAAAAAAAAGACTGGGATTAATCAGTCAGTACTTCACATTGCAAAAGGTTTTAAGTCTGAACTCTTGTTTCTGTGGTAAAGTAGAATGACATTCCTACCAATCTTTGTCTCTTTGCTGGTTTGTGTTTGTGAGCTGTCTATTACTTCCTGTAGTTCAGTTTTAAGATAATTCAATACATACAGCTTTACAAAGAAACAAGAGAAGATTTCATTTGACTTTAGTCATTGTACAGCTGAATAAATGATTGTCTTAATACATGTGATATCAGTACCTTTAAGTTTGTGAACTTTTTAAGCATTTCTTTTTTTGCTTTGTTGAACATATCATCTTTTATATTATCGACTGTGGTCAATAACATGTCTTGCTTTATCTTCATGGATCCTGTTCCACTCACAGCTGCAGCTCCTAAAATAAACAACACTCAGTGTATTTTCCTTTCCAAAAAGACACATCAGAACCCAAAATTAAATAGATTTTTGGATTTGTTTCATGAATTACATTTATTTTGTGACATGCTGGGTGGTTTTTGCATTAATGAAAGGTGTTTTCAGTTATGCACTAAAATAGTTTTAGACTTAAAAATAGTTGTGATTAATTGTGATTCCTAATGCTAGCTTACGCTGATAACAAAAAGCCATTTCTTTCTCAATGGTTATTTGTATTGATGAGTGGATGTCCATCTTCATGTCAACAATGTCTCTGTTGAGGGCTGCCTTCAGTTTAGTTTCCTTTCAAAAGAGGAAAAACACAAAGTCTTGAAACATTAAGTTGCTGCTCACTTCAGTACTACATTGAAAGTTTGTTTGGTGTATTTTAGTGCTTACGGCTTAATTACAAGGAAATTATAACTGACAGACTACGACAGAAGACAGACATAGAAGATCGGGCCAGAATGCAACCAGTTTCTGCCCCCAAGAGGAAAGCTGAACTCACCTCAATTTTGATGTAGTTGTGAATGTAATGAAGTATGTCAGAGCTGGGGTAGTAGCTAGTAGAAGTAGTAGTAGAGTCACTGATGATGCTGAACTTATCAATCTGTTCCTGCACTGACTTTCCTGTTTTTCCACTCACACTGCAGCCAAAAGAAAAACATTTACAGTTTTATTTATTAAAAACATTTTACATAATATACTTGGAATCCTTGATATATAATCTGAGAAATTGCTGGAAAGAAATTTTGATGGAAAAGGAGGTGAGCAAATAATTAATTTTTTTCCAGTTTGTGGTGTAGTTTAATGTTAATAATTTGTAAACAAAATGCCACCAATATCATTAACATTGATGTAAAAGAAACATACTTATAAACAACATATAAAAGCTTAACTTGATCTCTTACTTCATCGTAAAAATCAACAAGCATGGCAGATAGTTTGTTGCATTTTATTCTTAACTACATAAAGGGAGAGTAGAAATGAATTGATAAAACAGAACTTACGGAAAAATCCGGTAGAAATCATTAGAAATCTGTGTGTGCAAATGCTGTGCCAAAGTCTTGTTCAGGTCTAGAACTACATCCCGATTTTTAGAACAGTAGAAACCGTAGTTCCTGCAAAATGCTCCAAGGATTTTATGGAACCCCCTTCCATCTTTATTCTGAGGGGGAAAAAAAGTGTTAAAAAGACAAGTAAATGGTGATTATGCTAAACATATGATTCGCACTTACTGGTGCTATTAAGTTCCTTGTGGAAGCAACACATGATTTCACTGATTCTTCCACTCCCTTTGAGAGATGCTGCTCCAGATCTTTATAAACGCTTTCAAAATATTTGTCCAGTACAATAAGTGATTCCTTTAGGTTCTTTTCAAATTCTTTGATGATGTTGACTTTCATTTCAGTCTAAAACACATCCATACAACAGCAGTGGATTAAAGAGTAGTACATAGTGGCAGCATTCTGAGCAGTCATTATTTCTAGTATTTCTAATTCTGACTCTGTACCGTTTTCTTGTCTTTGTCATACTGGCCACTTTGAATCAAGGACAAATCTCCCTTTGCTTTATTGACATAATCTCTGGTCAGTTCTCTGTTAATGCTCTTGTTAAAAGTCATCAGATAATCCTGCAGCTTTGGGATTTCTGCAAATAAACACATTGATGCGATTTGAACTCATTTTATAAACTCGTTTTATAAAATATAACTTTAACTTTTGATTAAAAATATGGTTTGACCTTTTTTTTTCTTTTGTAAATAAAATATTAAAATGAAAGCAGTAGACAGGAGAGTTTACCTGTTTCACTTGAATCCAGATTTAAATTTCGGTCAAAGAATGATTTGGAACTGACAGTAAAAACTTGAAACTGATTGTCAGTGTTGAAAATTCTCTAAAAAAAAGAAGTTTTTTTTGTTGTTGTTGTTTTGTTTTTTTAAGTAATTGTATCAAAGACAGCAAGGCAAGCATTAATACCTTGATTTCAGAATTTTCAAACTTTTCTTTGACCTTTGTCTTTGCATGGTTATTTCTGTGAAGTATGCATGGTTTTTTCTGATCCTAAAGAATGATTAAAAACAAAAGAATCATGTATGAATTTATTTATTTATGCAAATAAGAATATTGTAAAATCTCATTCATGGGTTGATTATGTACTGTACATACTCTCCTTTTTTAAGTTATTATATTCATTCAATTGCAATTACAGATATATGAGCTCTTACTAACATAAATAAAACTAACAGTACAAACTCTCTGGGTAACTGACAGCTAAATTAGAGGAATAGATTCTGTCATCATTCACTCGAGAAGTTCCAAACCTGTATGAATGTCTTTGTTCTGCCGAACACAAAGGAAGTTATTTTAAAGAACGTTTGTAACCAGGTTGTTTTGGGTCACCGTTTATGGAGCCCTAAAGGGACCTTTGTAAAAAATTTAAAATGAAGACTAAAAATTAATTGATGAGAATTAGTGAGAAACCTTTCCCGTGAGAACAAGAAATTTCATGCTCATAAAAAACAATTGCGTGAGCACAAGAAACTATTGCATGCTCACGAGAAACTTTTTCTATGTTGGAATGTAAGAACAGAAACAATGTTTTCATAATTGAAGGCCAAAACAGATCTCAATTAGGCTAATTCATGTGCATACACGCTCTAGTTTTCTTATTTGTAAGATGGTAGAAGTTATGAAACCAGAAACGGTAACTCATTAGCTTACAAAAAAGTTTCTCATGCGCATTCTCATTCTCGTGAGCACAAGATTCCGAGCGCACGCGAAAGTCTTCCTTTTTTAATTTTTTGCAAAGGTCCCTTCAAGGGACAGACTGAAAACTGCCTGGGTCACCACAGCTTACTTCAAAATATCTTCCTTTGTGTTCTGCAGAACAAAGAAACTCATATACATTTGGAATTACTTGAGAGTAAGTAAATTACAGAATTTTTGGGTGAACTATTCATTAAGTACTGGTCTATGAAAACAAAAGGGCAATACTAGAAACACTGCTAGTAAACCTTGTCATCTGGGATTTGGTCTCTTGAAAGCCGTGCAGATCTAAATAAATAAATACATAAACACATAAATATTAAAAAGTTGTGAAGTGTTGCATACATACTGTAAAGTTTACTAAAACTAGACTCAGAATTAGATCACTTCCGAGCTCTTCATGTCTTATAATATCTACAAAATACCTAATATATGCTACTGGGTTGATATCATCGGTCTTTGTACAAATGAAGTTAATGCTTTTGCATTTTCCTCCTGGTCCCAATTCTTCAATGCAGTGCTTTAATATCCCCCATGGGTCTCTGTCAGTGATTGCGCGATTGATAGCACTTACAATCCACACAGAAGAGCACTCTCTCAGTTTCTACAGGATTTAATATGAGCATGTTAAGAGAGATGTTCATCAATTTTAGGGGTACAATAGATTGATTTGTTGTGGGGTTCTATAATGTATATGGCAAAAGGGTGCATTAAAAAGAGTGTAGAAGAGTGTGTATATTTACAGATTTCCACAGGTCATCTCTTATCTTGTTGCAGTCTCCGGTCCCAGGAAGATCAAGAAGTACAATGTGCTCTAGTAGGTCACGACAGTTTGGGATCTTGATCGTCACACTCTTCACAAGCGGCCAGTACCAGTCACCAGAACTTGACTCACTGTGTTGCATGTAACTTGCAACCTCGTTGATAAATTCAGAGAGCTGTTGACATGATAAACTGCTTTGTTTTACTTTGCTAAAAAGCAAATTAACAATGCATTTTACATTTAATATTTTAAATATTAAAAACTTACATTACTGTTTGAGATATGTTTCTTACTGACAGACAAATAGGCTTCAATCTTAACAAATTTGTCATCATTCTTGAGTTCTTCTAATGTTTTCTGGTCTGCATCAACTCCATACAGTGCATTGATTTTTTCTACAGCAATTTCAATCAGATCCTCATTCCGGGCCTCACCTTCGTCATTTATATCTCTGAAAAGTTCTTCAAGGTCTTTCTCCCACTCCTGCAGAGGTACACAGCACACAGAGAAAAATAAGGCTTGAGTTTTTTTTCCGTCCACTCTGATTTATTTACATATTTATTAAGAACTCTCAATAAAGGCATGGTAGGATAAATGAGGAAACCTCCTTAGAGATGAATTCGATCTCTGCTGTGTAGTTGGAGTCAGTCAGATTGGCTTCCACTTGAGTAACAACAGCAGTACAGGCACCAAAACAACCAGACGGTAAGAGATCCAACTTCCCCAAGATTGCGCTTAAAAGAGAGCTCTTTCCTTCTCCTGATTTTCCAAAAATCCCTATAATTGCCTTCTTCCTGCTTCCTTTATCAATTTCATCTGAGCTTTTAGTGACACTTTTCAGAATTTGCTGGGCTTTTTCCATGATCATATCTGTTTACAATAAAAAAGAAAGTTACACATATGTTTTTGTAGCAAAAATGAAAACAACATAAGTGACAGATATTCTATTATAGTACTGAGACAGTAAACATAGTATCTGCATGTTCTGTGTTGCTGTAGGTTTTCTCCAGACAATACAAGTTTCAGTGTATATGTCAGCAAACGTTACTTCATTTAAAATTGGAAACCCCCAAAAAGAAGAAAAAAAAAATTGGTTACTAATGTTCGGGCGCCAGACAAGTATCTACTTTTTTGACAATTATCCCAGATAGCTCAACCACACAATACCACCGTTACAAGGGAAAAGATAAAAAGATCCACTCTGTGTCTAAAATCCTTGCCCAGCGTAAATGTAATTCTCTTCAAATGAATGCAGCCTCTTTATATATGTGATCCTCCAAAAAAGGACGAGCCATTCTCAAAACTTTCTTCTCTGTTTGTGTCCGAAATGTGGGCATTGAATAACTAAGGCTACGGCGAGAAATACCACTTCATCTTGACTGCTATAACTCTACATGACAAACTGTTTGAAAAATAGATGGATGGATACAATATGACCCTTTAACCATAAGAACCTGAACCAATTTCTCCTTATAGGAAAATTATGAGGCATATAAAACAGACCAAAGGGACCACTTATAACTTGCTTCTCCCCACCAAATGGATCACCACCTTGTTGCGGTTGGGGGGCTTGTGTCTCAATGACCCCAAGAGCTATGCTGACTGGAGCTTTATGCTCTTGGTAGGGTCTCCCATGTCAGAAAGGTTGAAGAGTAGAGGCCAGACAAGGGGCGGTTCCTGGTCCTCCAGTTTGGGAGTTTGGCACAGGGTTAACTACCCTGTCCATAGAAAAAACACAGAGTTACAGAAGCATCAACAACAACAACACTACATCATCGAGACCTGGGAGAGGAAGGACATCTGCAACAGTTGAGAATTACGCAATGCAGTGAAAGCCAAAAGGAAGCTGTAAGGCCGATTCCCCTTCTGACTTCTAGGAAACCAAAAGGATAGCCACTTGGAACATCAGGACCATTTATGAGTTAGGAACAACTGCCCAGATTGCAAAAGAGATGAAAACCTATAACATCTCTGTTCTAGGATTGAGTGAGACAAGATGGCTACAGGCAGGTCAGCTGAGACTAACAACTGGAGAGATATTGCTGTACACCATCCTAGACACATGGAGGATGGTGATGCTCACTCTGAAGGAGTTGCACTTATGTTGAGTTCGGAGGCATGCCGTGCACTTATTGGCTGGGAACCCGTGAGTTCACGAATTATCACAGAAAAGTTTGTCACCAATAAAAAAAAGATTCAGCTGTACATTGTACAGTGTTATGCCCCTACCAATGAGGCAAAAGAAGAAGAGAAAGATGATTTTTACCAACAGCAGCAAACAGTACTGGATAGAAGAAGGGAGAAAGACATCATAGTCCTCATGGGAGATCTTAATGCCAAGATAGGGAATGATAATATGGGATATGAGGACATCATGGGGGTGCACAGGCTGGGGAAGATGAACGAAAAAGGTAACCGTTTTGCGAACCTGTGCTCCTTGAACCAGTTGGTAATAGGAGGAAGCATCTTTCCTCACAAGCGGATCCACAAAGCTACATGGAGGTCTCCAGACCACATCACAGAGAATCAAATTGATCATATTTGCATCAACCGAAAGTTCAGACGTTTATGGCGGGACGTACGAGTGATGCAAGGCGCAGACGTGCCATCGGACCACCATCTTGTACTGATGAAAATCAGACTGCGACTTAGGAAGTATACCACGCAGACCACCAGGCACACCAAATACAATGTAAAGATTGGATCTCAGATGAAACATTACAGAAGGTGGAAGAGGGGAAGAGGAAGAAAACAGCTTTAAACATGAGCAGAACTAGGGCAGCCAAGGCAAAGGCGCAAGAAGATTATACAGCTGCTGACAAGGAAGTAAAGAAAAGTGTAAAGAAAGACAAAAGAGATTACATCATGGATCTGGCTAGCCAAGCAGAAGAGGCAGCAAGAAAGGGAAATCAGAAAGACCTGTATGCAGTGACAAAGAGACTAGTGCAGGCAAGTTTCAGCAAACAGATAAACCTGTGAAGGACAAGACAGGAAACCCACTCACGACAACAGAGGAACAGCTAAAGAGATGGGCAGAACATTTCATTGAGCTTCTGAACTGACCACCCCCAGAATCATCACCTGACATTCCACCAGCAGAGACGGAGCTGCCAATAGACTGTGACAAGCCATCTAAAGCAGAAATAAAGAAAGCCATCATGTTGTTGAAGAACGGGAAAGTGGCAGGGCCAGATGACATACCAGCAGAAGCCATCAAAGCAGACATAGGGACTGCAGTCAACATGTTGCACAACCTCTTCAGCAAGATCTGGGAGGAGGAGAGAGTCCTGGCTGAGTGGAAGGAAGGAATCCTGATCAAGCTGCCAAAGAAAGGAGATCACAGTAGCTGCAATAGTTACAGAGGGATCATGTTGCTTTCGGTGCCGGGCAAAGACTTGAACAGAGTACTATTGGAGAGGATGAAAGAGGCAGTTGATGCCAAGCTCAGAGACCAGCAGGCAGGCTTCCGTAGGTAGAGATCTTGTATCGACCAAATCGCCAGCCTATGTATCATCATAGAGCAGTCACTGGAATGAAACTCCCCCCTCTGCATCAACTTCATAGACTACGAAAAGGCCTTCGATAGTGTGGACAGACAGACGCTGTGGAAACTGCTCAGGCACTATGGAGCACCCAAGAAGTTAATCTCCCTCATCAAGTGCACCTATCAAGATATGATATGCAGGGTAGCTCATGTAGGCCAGATGTCAGATAGCTTCGAGGTCAGAACTGGAGTCCATCAGGGGTGCCTACTGTAGCCTTTCCTCTTCCTGCTGGTCATTGACTGGATCATGAAGACTACGACAACAGGCCGGAAAAATGGAATACATTGGACACCTTGAATGCAGCTGGAAGATCTCGATTTTGCGGACGCCCTGGCACTCCTGTCACACAACCAGATGCAAGACAAGACCACACGACTGGGAACAACATCAGCTATGACAGGGCTGGAGATAAACAGGAGGAAAACAAAACTCATGAAGATCAACACCACGAGTAGTATGCCAGTCATAATAGGTGGAGAGCCAATTAGGGAGGTTGAGTCTTTTGTGTATCTGGGGAGCATGGTTGACACGCAGGGGGGTACAGACCGAGATGTCATAGCCAGAATTGGCAAAGCACAAGCAGCATTTGTCATGTTAAAGAAAATCTGGGCTTCAAGAAAAATCACTACGGCCACGAAACTGCGCATCTTCAATTCCAACGTCAAATCGGTCTTAGGAGCAGAAGCAGCTGGAGGCGAGATGCAGACTCAGAGTTAAAGCAGATTGGGACCAACTGGACAGAGGCAGAGAGGACAGCCCAGAGCCGCGATAATGGCGAATTGTTGTCGATGGCCTATGCTCCTTCGGGAGCCATGGGCTTAAGTAAGTAACATGTTTCTGCAGTTGTTTTTAAACACAACCCCTCCTTGTGATCTGTAATGTTACATATATGTGACAATCGGCATTTATGATACATATATGTTACACTGGGCACTTACTTCTCAACTAAAAAAGATATTTTATCAATTTTCTAATTAATGTTTTTTGTTGTTTTTCTTTTCCACAACATATATAAAAATACTGGGAAGATAAAACAAGAACCTTCTTAAGAAGTAATACCGTTTTTGCATTTTATTTGCTTTGCCAAAACATTTGTTAAAACCACTAACTGTGACAATCACATTTTACATCAACTCTTTTGTAACATATCAAAATTCTACCTTTTCATGTATATGATTTAACCAGATTTTTTTTTCACAATTTGAAAATGTGCATAATTATAATAATTATTAAAAATTATATTAAAAAATATCTCACACTGGAGGGCAACATGTTAAATATGCTTGTGGATTTGTTAAAATAATTTGAAATATGCAGCAGAAAATATATAGCACTAAAATAACTGACTCAGCTAAATTAATTGAGCAGCTCATTACCAGTTTTCTTAATGTTCTTAATGTTCTTGTTTTAAATCATTTTGTGCTAGACATGTATAAAAACCAGGTAAAGTGCAATCTAGGAGATGTTATTAAAACATTAGAATTGTTGCATGGGTTGAAACATACCTTTAGTGCCAAAAACTTTTTTTTTAATTGCTAACACTGCAATGTGCTATCCAGAAAGACCACCATTTTGGAAATGTTGTCATGGCAACAAAAAATGCAAATATTGTCACATGACTGAACCTGGGTGTTGATTATAGGTGCGTTCGACTTCATGCCGTGCCGCAAGAAATTGGCTGCCGCCTTACAAAACACTGCAACCTGGTAAGATCATTTGTCCGACTTTGATCGGCACTGCAGCCGCCTTTCACATGTGCCATCAAAGTACCGTGAGAGAGCAGTCACACAGGTCAGGTGCTGCAGTTGCTCAAAATCGGCTGTGAAAGCCTTGATTACGACACACTTTATTCTCATTGGTCAGATTATGTGATGCTGCGTGTGCTGCATGTTTTTTCTTAAAAAAAGTTCCTGTATGTAATCAATCTTTATATCTGATATCTGATATGCAGATTAAACATGGACAGATTCAGATTTTATTTACCTGTTGTCATTGATGTCTCTATACTCGAGTCAGATGATTCAAGATTTTGTTTCCTTTTAGTACCTATAAGAGAATTAATCACAGATTGTACTATTTTCTTTAATTTGTATACCTTGTCTAGCCATTGTAGGGAGGGGAAAGAATATATATATATTTTAAAGATATATATATATATAATAGAAATACAGTACTGTTCAAAAGTTTTAGGCAGGTGTGAAAAAATTTATATAAATGTAAATAAAGAATGCTTTCAGAAATAAGTAATGATTGTTTATTTTTGTCAATTTACAAAATGCAAAGCAGGTGAACAAAAAAAAATCTAAATCAATTCAAAATTTGGTGTTTCTACTTTTTGCCTTCAAACCAGCATCAATTCTTATAGGTACACTTGCACAAAGTCAGGGATTTTGTAGGATTATAGTCAGGTTTATGATCAATCAATTATACCAAACAGGTGCTAATAATCATCAATGTCACATGTAGGTTGAAATCCACTTATGAACTGGAACAGAAACAGCTGTGTAGGAGGCTTAAAACTGTGTGAGGAACAGCCAAACTCTGCTACCAAGGTGAGGCTGTGAAAGATTCAAAAAGGTCTCTCCCAGACAAAGATTTCAAAGCAGACTGGGGTTTCAAGATGTGCTGTTCAAGCTCTTTTGAAGAAGCACAAAGAAATGGGCAACATTGAGGATCGTAGATGCAGTGGTCAGACAAGGAAACTTAGTGTATCAGATGAAAGACACATCAAGTTTATTATTCTTCCAAATCGGAAGATGTCTAGCAGTGCCATCAGCTAAGAACTGGCAAAAACCAGTGGGACCCAGGTAAACCCATCTACTGTCCACAGACGTCTGGCCTGAAGTGGCCTTCATGGAAGAATTTCAGCCAAAAAGCCATATCTCCGACGTGGGAACGAGGCCAAGCAACTCATGAAAGCATGAAAACATAGGAACTTAAGAAGAACAAGAAGTAGGCAAAAGATGGTCACACCAAATATTGATTTGATTTAGATTTCTTTTTTGTTCATTCACTGCATTTTGTTCATTTATAAAAATACATTTTTAACTCTTAACAATTTATTTATTTATTTTTTTTTTTTTTTTTACTTTTTTGTTCTAATTATGACAATTATCGTCTCACCATGAGAGTAAGTTCTAGAGTGTGATGGCACTGGAAGCAGTGGAGGTGTATTCTTCTTCATCTTTTCTTCTGGTGCTCTAGTAATGGCTGATCTAAAAAAAGTACATTTAAGCAAGAATTAATAACACAATGTACAGTTTCACTAATTATGTCCTCAAAAATATCTACAGAACTGCTGTTGCAAATCAGCAGATACTGCATTCTGTATTTCCTTATGTAAATTCAGATGTATGTCAAGTCAAGCTATTATCTGCTTTATACAACACAGATTCACAGACATCAAGAGTAATATACATTTCCCTCTACTAATATTGCCACCCTTTAAAAATAAATCTGCATCATTTATCTTTTGTTAAGAAATTGACAAAATTCAGATGGTACCAATGGTACTGTCACATCTCTGGATTGTTTGTTATTGTTTTTATTCCCCATGTGCTCTGTCTCTGTGTGACCAAGTTTCGATGATTGTGTAATGGTCAAGAGTGTCATGCTCATTAACTTTCATTGTCTTTCATGTCTTTCAAGTAAATCCTGTGTTTAGTGTCCTGTATTAACGTTATTTTGTGTGTACTGCCCTGTCTGTCTGTTTGCGTCCCTGGATTACAAGGATTGTTATTCGTCAATTGGATTCTCTGTTCATTTGTTTGTTCCTGCACCACACACATGTGAAAGGTACCACTTGAAATTCTTGTGGGTAAAATATCTCTGTTGTATACTTCCATTCATTTTTTTTAATTTTTGTAGGAAATCAAAGCTAATCAGACAATTTAAGATTAGAACGGTGTTGAAACAACCCAAAGAGACACATTTTATAGCTTGCGATATTAAAACAAAATAATGCTTATTGATAATTGCCTTATTTGACAATGTTGCAAGTTTGTCCTTAGTTGCAAGTAACCAAGATGAGTGGTCAAGAGACAGCACAACAAGATCATCACATGTACACTGCAAAAAAATGCTTCCAATCAATCAATCAATCAATCACATTTACTTATAATTTTTTTGTTAAAGATTTTAACAATACAGATTGTAGCAAAGCACTGAACATTATCAAATAGAAGAATAGCGTGATGGTAATATAAAATGACAAGATTAAACTGTTTATCTATCAAATGCAGAAAAATGCTCTGTAATCAAAACAATGATAATCACTAGAAATTAGGTGCCCCCAACTAAGCAAGCCAGAGGCGACAGCGGCAAGGAACCAAAACCAAAAAATTCTCGTGAGAGAATGGAGAAAAAAAAATCTTGGGAGAAACCAAGCTTATAGTTGAGGCCACTTCTCCTCTGGCCAGATGCCCAGCACCTAATTTCCAGTTCAGTATTAAGCACATGTCGAACTGTGTAAAGGACTTTCTAAGACGTTTTTTTGTGTTATTTCCAGCCAAAATATAAAAAAAAAATTGTCATAGAGAAAAGTGTCTTTTTAAAAAAAAACTACAATTAAGTGGGTAAGCAAAATAATGTTGTTCTTTTTCAGCAACTCGAGCTGCGCCCTCAGTGTGACGGCTCTGAATCTTGTGTAGAATCAGCCAATGATAAGTAAGAACGTCATGGCAGGTGACGTCACTGGCCAGGAAGCATAAAAGCATGTGGAACGCTGCCGGCGAACTAGCTTCCTGTCATTCAGCAATGCGCTCTGTGTGTGAAAACAGTCTGTCTCCCAAAAAAAAAAGTGCAGTTTTTCTTCCTAGCTTAAAAAAATAAAAAATGGAAAAATGTCCAAAGCAAAGGAGAAAAAGAGGGGTGAGTGCAGCTACAGAGTGTGTGTGTCGCCATGTAGCCGGTTGACACACACATACTATGTGTAGTCTGTTTTTGAGCGGAGCATGCAGAGGCAGCTCTTCAAGAGAAAAAGAAAGATGAGAAGAGCTGCCGACATTGCAATAAAATGTCACTGCACGTGCTTCGCTCCTGGAGAGCTCTTTTTAATGAAGAAGGAGCTTTCATAAGCAATCCTCACAACGCTGGTCCCACTCTCACCGAGGCGAAGCGGCGGCAGCATTCATGGGGATTGCAGCTCGATTTAGCAGAGGGTTCCGAGACAGGCTCACTAACCCTGCCGGAGTTACAGGGCGTAAGGGTCTCCGGCAGATGCTACTCTGTTTTCCCAGCCCAGCAATGTAGCGGGACTGAAAGGTTCACCGCCGGTCTCTTGAGAGGGACAGCCGATCTCACCCGAGGGTGGGATACGTCTAAACATCATCTCTCAAATATCAGCCGCTACTTCATTGTTCCAAAGAAGGATGGAGGGCTGAGGCCCATCTTAGATCTCAGATTGCTGAACCACTCAGTTATGAAACAAAGAATCCTCACTGTGAATCAGAATCCTCACTGTGAAGCAGGTCGTGTCACAAATCAGGTCCGAGGACTGGTTTGTCACGATAGATCTAAAAGATAACTCTTCCATGCTTCACACAGGAAGTTCCTGAGGTTCGCTTTCGGGGGCAAAGCGTACCAATATCGGGTTCTCCCCTTTGGCCTTTCACTCTCACCCTGTACGTTTACAAAGTGTGTCGATGTGGCACTGGCTCTTCTGAGACTTCAGGGCATCCGCATACTGAACTATATCGACAACTGGTTCATTTTGGCCCAGTCGCCAATAGAAGCGAGCAGACATCGAGATGTTGTCCTCGATCACATGAAACGATTGGGGTTGCGACTGAACACCAAGAAGAGTGTTCTTTCTCCAGTTCAGAGAACCACTTATCTAGGCGTGGTGTGGGATTTGACCACGATGCAGGCTCATATGACACCTGCTCGAGTGGTTTCGATCCTCACCACAGTCGCGAGAGTAAAAGAAGGCCTTGAAACTGCCGTGTTTTCAGCACTCAAACACTTATTCACAGACGTAAGAGACGAACACGTGTTAGTGCTCACTGACAACACATCAGTAGTTTCTTACATAAACCACCAAGGAGGTCTGCGTTCGTGCCCCTTGTACAAGCTGGCACACCAGATCCTTGTGTGGGCCCGGGACAGATCCCTCTTACTGAGAGCCATCTATATTCCCGGGCGTCAAAACATAGGAGCAGACATCCTGACGAGACAGGGGCTGAGGCCCGGGGAGTGGATGCTTCACCCCGAGGTGGTGGAGCAGATTTAGAAAGTTTATTAGCCTTAGCCACAGGTCTCTCAGCCGAGATTGTTGAGACCATCCTTCAGTCCAGAGCTCCATCTACGAGGAAACTATATGCCTTGAAATGGAAGTTGTTGACTTCCTGGTGTAGAGAACACCAGCAAGATCCAGTTAGCTGCCCAATTGGTACAGTTCTGGAGTGGCTAGATTCTCCACTGGGGTCACCCACTCCACCCTGGACGTTTACATGGCGGCAATATCGGCTTACCAGAAGGGGCGTATTGGCTATCTGGCAACTGCCAGAAGGGCCGGACCATTTTTAATTTTTTTTTTTTTTTTTTTTTTAATATAGCCTGTCTGATAGGCCTGCGGCCTCTGGTGGCCCTGCGGCCTCGAGTTGAGCTGCTGGCGGGGGTGCGGCTTGTTGAGCGGCGTTGAATGGAGTGGGAGCTGGGCGGGGATCGGGCTTAAGATTAAGATTAAGAATAGCCATTGCTGTTTGCTTAATATGAGTCTCTTGTAAAAATATAATTTCTGCTTTGTAAAAGTTTAAAATGTGTGTCATTATCTTTTCATTAATATGACCTGATTTATCGTTCATGTTCATAATCATGTGTTGTCACCAGTTTACAGAGCGATGTTTCTAAGCACTTCCAGGCTTAAATACAGGCTGTTTTCGTTAGAAGTACAATGCCTATAGTATGTCTATTTAATGTTCAAGGGTGCGGGGTGGGGCGGGTTGTAAAAATAGATACAGTGGTGCGGGGCGGGCTGGGGCGGTCCAAATAATTTCATAAAAGCTTGACCTGCGGATTGGAGAAATACCCAGCCCGCGCATCACTACTGGCTGTGGCTCTGGTAGCGTGGCAGACTCTGGCTGTGGCTCTGGCAGACTCTGGCTGTGGCTCTGGCAGCGTGGCAGACTCTGGCTGTGGCTCTGGCAGTGTGGCAGACTCTGGCTGGCTCTGGCTCTGGCTCTGGCAGTGTGGCAGACTCTGGCTGGCTGTGGCTGTGGCTCTGGCAGCGTGGCAGACTCTGCTGTGGCTCTGGCAGCGTGGCAGACTCTGGCTGTGGCTCTGGCAGCGTGGCAGACTCTGGCTGTGGCTCTGGCAGCGTGGCAGACTCTGGCTGTGGCTCTGGCAGTGGCTCTGGCAGTGTGGCAGACTCTGCTGTGGCTCTGGCAGCGTGGCAGACTCTGGCTGTGGCTCTGGCAGCGTGGCAGACTCTGCTGTGGCTCTGGCTCTGGCACGTGGCAGATTGCAGGGAATGCTGGCTCAGAGGGACTTTCTATCAATGCGAGCTCCTCAATGTGCTCAGGCAACGTGGGTTCATCAGTACGCTCGGGCAGCGCAGGCTTGTCGAAACGCTCGGGCAGCGCAGGGCTCATCGGTTTGGCTGGACAGAGAACAATGGTGGTTTGCATGATGGGGATCGTGGTGTTGGAATGAGGAGCAGAAACGTTGGGACAGTACTTGGATGAGTCTGGTTTGTGGTAAGCTGGAGTGTCAACCAGCTTCCGGATGGGAGGAGGACTAAAATCTTCTGAATCGACTAGAAAATCAGAATTATTTAACTCAAGAACTAAATTTAGGAAATCTGACACGGATCTAAAACAGTCCTCGTGACGTATAGAACAAAAAGTTTTCATCCGATAATCCCATCCAGAAGTTAATATTACTGATCGAATCGCTCCAACTCACCAGATGTAACACGCTCAAGAAATCCTCCACTTACTGTTCCAAGGTACTTTCCCCTTGCTGAAGCTCATACAGCCACTCTTCTGCCGAGTTCATCTCCAGCATTGTCTTCATGTTGTCTGTTATGGTCAGTCAATCTGTCATGCTGGTGTTTGTGGAGGAGAGAAGGAGATCGCCGGAGACGAGAGCTCAAATTAAACTTAAATTCTTTTTAATAATGATAACCAAGGCAGAGATTCAAACATCCAAATGGTGACACAGGTAATCAAAAAATAGGTGCAAACACTCAGGTAACATCCACATTGACTGACAAAAAAAGAACTAAAAAGACTT
>JAUYWG010000056.1:16624303-16651445 GCA_034779775.1 Enteromius afrohamiltoni
ATATACGTGTACACGTATATATATACATTATGTTTGATGCACTTCATATACATCCATACATGTATATATATGTATATATATATATATATACATATTTATATTCTACCTCAAAACCAAGTGAATTGTTACCTAGTTACCTAGTCAGCGTTTGTGAGCGTCATAGGCTCGTGTATGATTTATGGTATTAAAACGCATCTAGTAGGCTCGAGCATGCTGTCTGAGTAGGCAGCTTTCTAGGTTTTAAAACACGTCCACGTGGTCTAAACGGCTTTAGTTTTATTTCCGGGGTTAAAGCAGCCGCCATATCTGAATGCGCTTTAAACACACAGACATGTTTATGTTAAGCCAGTCGAGAAATACAGCAGGAAAAACTATATAGTGCTTTAATATCACACAACATAGGTCCAACAGACAGGGTATAAAGGTAAGTGTAATCAGCACAGATCGCGTTATTTGCTGGCGCAGATGGAGGATGTGTGTGATCAGCTCGGCGCTGTAACGTAACGTTATTTGACTCCACATGGCACATGAGTTTTGGCATGTTAAATACGAGGTTTAAAATCGCCCCTAAATATTTGCCCGCTGATGCATTTCATTTGTTTTAGGTGTGTTGTTAGGGATTCGTTTTTATAAGATTCATTCGCTCTCTGTTATTTCTGTTTTCATTACTTACGCTGTTGTTCAGCTTGCGTTCTTATATGTGCATTATTCAGCTGGTTACTGCCTATTTTTTGTGTTTTTAAACATCTTATGAAAAATTAACGCAAATAGCACGTCTAAATCGGTGTATGTTAGATTCTTGATCGATGCAAGTAATTGAAATAAAACGTAATTGATTTAAAAATGCATATATATCATTACTTCATATAATATTAGTACTGTCATCCAAAATAAAAGTTTGTTTACATAATATGTGTATGTACTGTGTATATTTATTATGTATTAATGTATAAATACACACCCATACATATATATATATTTAAAATCTATGTATACATGCATGTCTGTGTGTTTATAGATGCATACTAAATACACAGTACACAATTTTTTTCGGGATGTGATTAACTATTTGACAACAGTAAAATAGTGCAGTTTTAATATCATTGTTATTTTTAATGTCTGTCTTTGCGCAGATGTCGTTGGTGGATTTGGGAAAGCGTCTTTTAGAAGCAGCTCGGAATGGTCATGATGACGAGGTCAGGACGCTGATGGCCAACGGAGCACCGTTCACTACAGACTGGGTTGGTCATGCTATCAGTAATATTATATATAATTATGTGCTTAGCCTTCACAAGAAGCAGTTAACAAAGCAATGATATCATTGCCTTAAAAAAAAAAAACATGAGCCATGTTCTGACTCATCATTTGTCATAATTTGACATTGTCTGCTTGTGGTAATTTACACTTACGCTATATATACAGCATTAAAACGTGTGCAAAATAATTGGAAAAAGTAACAGAGATCTATTATAAGTTTCATTTTTAAACTTTGAAGTCTTGCTAATATAAGATGCTTACGTTTAGAGACCATACTGATATATTTGGTTAGATTTAATCCTCTAATTTTCCTTTCTAGGTCTTTAAAATAAAATCTTAAATACCTTCATTAAACCTGTAGAAACTCTGTATGTAGAATATGAAGGTGGTTATATCATATTAATTAACAAATCATGGTGTATTTTACAAAAAGTAACTAATAAATAAATTCTAATAAATGAGTTTCCATGTTATGTGCTTGTACCAGTGTATAAAGATTCTATTGGACTTTTCTATGCCTCTAGCAATACATGGGACCACAAAACCAGTCAGAAACTGAAATTTATACATAATCTGAAAGCTGAGTAGATAAGCTTTCCATTGACGATATTTGGCCAAGATACAGTCATTTGAAAATCTGGCAAAACAAAAAAAAGGCTGGTTTTGGGGGCCACGGTATGTTATTAAAAAATATGCAAGTATCATACTCTCAGTTGCATAGATACATATGCATATACACACACCTCCAAACTGCTTTGCCGTATTTTAATTTCATTGTCTTTTAATGTTTTCTGCAGCTTGGAACATCTCCGTTACATTTAGCAGCCCAGCATGGTCATTACTCTACTGCTGAAGTGCTGCTGAGGGCGGGTGTCAGCAGAGATGCTCGAACTAAAGTGGACAGGACCCCACTGCACATGGCAGCCACAGAGGGCCATGAGGTCATTGTGGATTTATTAATCAGGGTAAGAGAAGTCTTTTTTTTTGTTGTTGTTGTTTTGCTTTTTTTAATGTACTAAGTTGACCGGTACAAGTCTCTTAAACTTCCTTTTTATGTTTTAGAGTGGTGCCGACATTAATGCCAAGGACATGTTGAAGATGACAGCTCTTCATTGGGCAGCCCAGCACGGCCATCACAACGTCGCAGAGCTGTTGATCAAACATGGCGCTGATGTACATGCCCTCAGCAAGTTTGACAAATCAGCTTTTGATATTGCTGTCGACATCCAACACGCTGAACTAATACAGCTACTACAGGTCTGTTGTGCTCATGGAAAGAATTCTAGAGTTGTTTCAGAAATGTTAAAGATGTTAAATCCTCTTGTGTGTTTTAGGAGGGAATGCAGAATCAGGTGAACAGGAATGCTGAAGCGTCAATCATAAACGGCAGCTCCACCCCACAGTTCATCATACAGGGCGTCCCAAACATCCAAGGGGGAGTCGTTAACCTTTCTGACCTGATCAAAACCAACTCGGGTACAAGAAGTTGAATAGACAAATAAATATGGAATGAAATAATAGTAAAGAGTAATTAAACCTAAAATGTTTTTTTTCTGGTTTCTCTTGATGTTTAGGTGACACAGAGGAGGCCATTGCTGTCAGTGCCTTGGACTCGAGTATCCAGCAAGTGGTGAATGAATCGGGTCAGAGGGTCATAACCATATTAACAGATCAACATGGAAATCTGCAGACAAATGGACTCGGCCAACCGTTCTTTGTCACAATGCAGGATGGACGACAAGGTAGGACTTTCTAGACTTATTTCGGATTTTGAAGAGAACTTCTCAATGTTAAGTTTTTAGATGTAGTTTTTCATATTTTTGCAATAAATCTTATATGGATGACAACATTTTGGCACCAAAAAACTAAGATTACGAGAGTAAAGACAAAATAAGTAAATAAAACGACAAGATTAAAGTTGTAGCATTGTGAGATTAAAGTCATAATATTGTAAGAATAAAGGTAAGGTCCAGAGTAATATTGGGAGCTTAATTTGCGAATTATTTTTTTATTTTGTATTTTTTTTAAATGCATATAGACGCATATGTGAGAGTGTGTGTGTAATAAATAAATAAATATATATATTTATTTATTTATTTAAAAAAATTTATGTCACACTGAATGCTGTTGTATTATGCTCATCTTTATTTAGTCAAAAACTTTTTACCATTTTAAATAACTGTTTTCTGTTGAATATATTTAGAAATCTAATTCATTCCTGTAAATTGAAGGAATCCTTTATCAATAGAAAGTTCAAAAGAACAGCATTTGAAATAAATAATAATTCGAATAAATATTAATATTAATTAATATAATACTTTTTTTGTACAATGTAAACTTACTGTCACTTTTGAACAATTGAATGCTTGGTGAATAAACATCTTAATTATTTTAATTATTGTGTGTTACGTTCATTTATTTTTCCAGTTATAGTGTTTTTACATGACAGTCTTGTACTTTGTTATTAAAGGTGTTCTTGTTTTTATTTTCTTTATTAGTATTGGCAGTTCAATCCAATCAAATCACAGAGGAAGTGGTTGAGGATTCTGAACCTCCTGCCCGTAAAAGAAAAGTGGAAGTTTCTTCCAGTAATACAGAGACCGGTGAAACAGTGAGTGTAACTAGATGTAAAAAAAATTACTGTTGCACTTTATTTTAAGGTATTTCCTGTTACAGGTTTAATTATACAGTTAAGCACTGAGTAAAGCTACTACATGTACTTACTCTGACCCCTTAAAGGGTTAGTTCACCCAAAAATGACAATTCAGTCATTAATTACTCAACCTTGTGTCGTTCCAGACCCATAAGACCTTCGTTCATCTTCAAAAAAACAAATTAAGACATTTTTGATGACATCAGAGAGGGTCAGATGGCTCTCTAATGTCATCAATCTTAATTTGTGTTCCGAAGATGAACGAAGGTCTTATGGGTTTGGAACGACACAAGGGTTACATTTTTTACAATGTACTAATGCATGACCTTATATACCAAAACTTTCAGATGTTAAAAATCACCCAACCCCGCCCCATCTTGATCTTATCTTAAATCTCCAGGAGCATCTCCAGTGGCAGTTACAGGAAGCTAACAGGAAAGCTCAATCCTATCGTCAGCAGTTGCTCCGTAAAGAGCAGGAAGCTGAGGAGTACCGCATGAAACTGGAAGCCATGGAAAACGGACAGAGCAACGGCAGCATGGCCCTGGACCAGGAGCACGTGGTGTTTGTGCAGGAAGAGATCGGAATCGAAGAAACAACGGAGGGAGAAGAGGAAGTAGTCATGTTTTCAGAAGGTGGCGTGGTCATCAAAACAGAAGAGGTCGACTCTGCGGACGAGCAGATCACTTTAGTGGAAGCCACGGCGGGCCACACCGAAGTCATTTCTTAAAAGAAAGCCCAAGAATGCATTGGACTCGGTGCTCAAGCAACCAAAGAGTGCATCAGCACGGTTTTCCTTTGGTTCATTTCGACCATTTTGTTTTTGGCAGTAAAGTCCTTTTTTGTAATTTATTTCCTTGTTCTGTTCAGGTTAATGTTTCTTGCTTTAAATAAGAGTTCACAAAGAAACAACCACAATGTGCATCATATGCACACACACACACACACTCGACCAGGGAAGACGATTCTTTCTGGGAGTCTGTATCTGTAGTGTCCTTAAGAAGTGGTCACCCCTGATTTGTCCTCGATGGGGTTCTTCAAAACAGCTGGAAAAGGTTCACTCAGGATGGAACTCTTAGCAAACCGTATGTTTTTGAGCTCCCTTAGAAATGTAGCTGCCTTATTCAGACAGTTTCATCGCTTTTGTAAATAAACAGTGAAACTTCATCTCAGAATGCAGCAGCTTTACGTTCTATGCATTGGAAGTAAAATAATGCACCAATTTAAAGAATTTGATCTGCTTTTTCTGTCAGACAATTTTAAAGTCTTTAGGTCAATTGAAAGTGCCTTTGGTCATGATTGGCTTTCACTCATAAAGGATTCTATGTGAATTATTGCATATGTAGTATTTGTTTCAATGGGTATAAACATAATTCCTGTTAATTGAACATTTAACTCGCATTCCTTGTGTAACTTGTATTTCTTTCGTTGTCTGTGTATAATATGTTTAATTACTTTGAATCTTAAGTTGAGAGCTTTTGTGAACAAAGTAAAAAGCTTTCACAAATGTAAAAAGTTTAAATCCAGTATCAGGGTTATGTGTTTTATAATGCATAATGTGACCTTTCTGAGTTACAGAAAAAAATGTTTTTTGAGATGGATAGTCATCGGACTTACTGATAACTGCAAGATCAGAAGTGATTTCAATTTCTAAAAAGAAAATTGTGGGTCAAAGACATAGATGATGCAACCTAAGCAGAAATGGTCAATTTTAAACAACAGATGCGTAAACATCTCGCATAGGAATTATGTAATTATTTGTCATTTTATCTGTTCATAAAATTGTTTTTTTTTTTTTTTTAGAATTACCATCCTCAGATTGTTAAAATGAGCCACAGTAATATACTGGCACTGCAAGTTTATGGAGCTAAACTGGTGTAAATGCAAAATCTTGAGCTTAGTGTTTTCCCTCACTTGTGTTATGTGCTTAAGTGATGTATAAAGCTTTTGACTTATTTTTGATTAAAAATATTACAATGATCAATTTATGGCTTTTGCGTACATTTTGTTTCTCATATCATATACAACCCAGTAAAGGAACATTCTGGACACAACAGCGCTAAAAAAATCTAAGTTTGGGGTGAGTAAGATTACATTTAAAGTCTCTTCTCCTCACCAAGGCTGCATTTCTTTGATCAAAAGCAGTAAATCAGGAATTTTGTGTAATTTTATTACAATTAAACATGTTTCTTTGTTCTTATATTTGAAAATGTAGTCCTAATTTATTCTGTAAAGCAAAGATGAATTTTTAGCACCATTACTCCAGCCTTTAGTACTTCAAATAAAACAATGAGAAACAGACACACAGTTGTATAAAATTGTTTATTCTTGCTAATTCTGAATAAGTACATTGACCAAAATTAAGAAATCAGTATACAAAGAAGCAAGAGAACCATCTATCAAAGTACAGAATGTAAATAAAAACGAAAAAGCTTCCAAAAAGGGCTTCACATTAGGGTTTAGGGGGGCATTGGTGCTCTCACTGGACCCCTCGGTGGTGCAGGAGGTCGTGGTGGCAAAGGAGGACCTCTCTGAAAACCAAAGGGTGGGGGTCTGGGTGGGCCGGCACCGTAACCTGGAGGTGGCATTGGCGGAGGAGGTCCCCTCATACCTGGATGCATTGGTGGACCTGTAAAATATGGCAGAAATTATTGTATTACGTCTATTCGACTTACGTTTAAAGCACAACGAGGCACTACTTCAAACACATACCCATTGGTGGACCAAACGGCCCTCTGGGAGGGACACCCATGGGTGGAGGAGGCATGCCGGGTGGAGGTGGTGCTCTTGGTTGGGAAGATCCAGGTGGACCAGGTGGAGGAGGCACCATTCCTGGAGGTCCTGACGGAGGCATGGGCATAGGCGGCATTCCTGGTGGATTCATTCCTGCAGGAGGGAAGGGTGGTGGTCCTGGTGGGGGCCCTCCACCGCCACCCTGTGGTGCAGGAGTACCTGGTGCAGGAGGCATGCCCATACTGTGTGGCATCCCATGAGGCATTGTGCCAGGAGGAGGAACATGTGGGAAAGCACCAGGAGGTGGCATTCCTTTAAAAAAAAAAAAAAAAAAAAAAAAAAAAATTACAAACAATTTAGACACAAAAGACACTTACTTTATCAATCATAAGAAATACATATTTGGAAATATATTTGGGTCAAACAAAAAAAATAACACCGTCATCGTTCACATTTTGTTCCAAACCCTCAAGAAACAGAATAAGATATTTTTAAGAAACAAAATTAGAGCCGTTAATTCCAAGTGTTTCCAGAAGATTTCATTTATATGATTAAATAATGACAAAAACATAAATGTGACACGTGTTACATTGTTTGCATGTAAATAAAAGCCTAAATTAAATAAAACAAATTTTGCAACTAATCTGAATCAAATAGTCTGACTCAAATTGAAAAATGTTTCATTAAAAATGAACAATTTGGATTTCAAATATTTCCAAAGTCTTACAGGTTTGGAATGACATGAGGGCGAGTAAACAATGTCAGAAGTTTTGAACCACTATCCCTTTAACTAACCTGGAATAGGAATCCCTGTTCCGAGGGCGGTCATGACCGGTGTAGGAATGGAGGGAGGCGGAGGAGCATCTGCGAAAAGCTGATGGGGACGATCGGCCTGTGAAAGTGGATTCTGGGCGGCCAGGAGGCGCTCTGCAGCTGAGCCATGCCTCTCGCCCTTTGAGTCTTTCTTAAAGGCGTAAGAAACCGTGATGGGCCGATTACAGAGATACTGGCCATTCATGGCTTCAATAGCTGCATCGGAGGCATCAAAACTTGCAAAGTTGATGAAAGCATAACCTTTCGAGTTGCCCGTGTCCGGATCTCGCATGATCTTCGGTGTCTGAAGGATCACGCCGAAAGCGCTGAAAGTGTCATAAAGCAGTTTCTCGTCAATCTCAGGGTCTAAGTTGCCAATGAAGATGTTGGCCCCGACGTCAAGGTTCTTGTTATGTGCCGAAGCCTTGTTGACTCGTATGGGTTTGCCGTAGAGTTTGATCATGTTCATGATCTTTATGGCGTAGTCTGCATCCTCTTCGCTGAGGAACTCCACAAAACCATAACCTGAAGAATGGAGGGAAATCTTAATTCAAAAAGCGCGCAAATGGCAGTTTTTTTCCCCTCTCAAGGTTTAAAGATAAGGTAACTCACCCTGATGTTGTCCTGTTACTCTGTCTTTGGGCATGTGCGTGTTTACAACAGGACCAGCTTGCAGGAAAAGCTCCCATAACAAAGGTTCAGAGACCTTCTCATCAAGACCACCCACATAAACGGTGGCATCTGGGAAAAATAAATGAGAAAAATGAACACCAGATACAAAGATAAGGCACTTATAAAATAAAACACGCAACATTTTGATTATTGCTTCCACTACTAATAGTATTTCTATGTATATATTATATTATGTTTATGCACATAACTTAACTTAAAATCAAAACTTTTCTTTGTTATTTGCTTTTAGCAAGCATATTTGAATGAATGGAAGTGAGTGGCTCGCGGCTACTCGAGAAGAGTAAAAAAAGCTTAAATCTTCCCATAGTTCTACAATGCTTTTCTTTTCGCAAATATAGCTCATAGAATTATTCATATAAGTTCATATTTAGGAAATCTACCTTGATTTCGTTCTGAAATCGGTCCCGCCGCCATGATGAACCCGGCGTGTGTCCTGACGGAAGCGATTCTCTTTCCTCTGTAGCGATTTGCAATTCAATACAACACAACACAACAGCGCTAGTTCAGCGCGGTGCTGCCGCCTACAGGACAGGAGGATGGACGTTATAATTAATTATGCGTCCTTTGCTCTTTTTTGTTGTCCCATCACTTAATCTTTTTTTTTTACATTGCTAAAACTCTTAAAATGGAGCCAGAGCAGCGCTATATTTGTGTTTCAGCACATGTCTGGTCTGGACAGCTGTGGCGACCCAATACACACCACATTATTTATCGCAAACGGTCAAACACGCAGTTAACCACAAGCTGTATACCCAACAGTAAGCCGTCACCAAACAATACTGACATGTAACTTCTGCATTATTTATTGGCCAATATGAAACAAACAGGTACATTTCCATCAAAATAAAGTTAATTTGCGTTTTTATTGAAAAGCATATTAAGTTAAACCCTTTTATTTTATGTTTACAGGAACTGAATGCAGGAGTTGTGAATGTGACAGGTTGATACAGGACAGCTGGTTTTGTGACTCAGCTGTGTGTCTTGTTTACAGACATACAAATTGGATACATGTACTGCTGGACTGGAAAAGAGCTGTGATTTAACAGTTTTGTGAGAGAGTGGGAAGTCACTCCCATTGTGTGTCAGTAGTTCTACCTGTTTCACCTGCTCTCCCACCCCAACTGTCTCAAAGAAGAGTCTGGCTGTGTGGAATCTGCCTTTAGCCCAGCACAAGAATGGATCGATAAAACTTTTCAGAAACCTGAGCATCTGCTTTTCTCCTCCCAGTGGATTTCGAGCTAGAGTAACACGTAAGCACTACATGCAGACTGACACATTACTGCTAGGGTGAACATGGGGACAGATTTAGCCTACAACTTTGTCTTCAAAGGTAAGTTTGAATCACTTGACTAGAGATCGGATTTTTTATCTCAGTTTTTATAGCCTGAATGACATATATATATAAAAAAAAAATTGGTTATTTGGTCTTGTCAGCCTCTTTCTATTAATGCAATGAATTGTGTTCATTTTGTGAATATTAAAAGCCAATCAATTAAAGTGAGCTAAAAGGTTTTTGTTGTCTTTTAGTGGTTTTAATCGGAGAATCAGGTGTTGGAAAGAGCAATCTACTGTCCAGATTTACCAAAAACGAGTTCAATCATGACAGCCGTACAACCATTGGAGTGGAATTCAGCACTCGCTCAATTCAAGTGGATAGTATTACCATCAAGGCCCAGATCTGGGACACTGCAGGTCTAGAGCGATACAGGGCGATTACCTCGGCGTAAGTCACTCATTTACTCATCTCAAAATATACATTCTTTAATCCAAAGGATATATCTGATCTATGCAGGTTCACATAAATCCTTATTTAGGAGAAAGCCGGCTGTGGAATTTGTAACGATTGATTTAAGCATCACACCCAGAACCACTCCTTTTTCAGTCTAGGAAACAGTTTAAAAACTGACATGTTGCTGACATTTAGACAGAGGTATTTAGACTTAGATTATTTTTTACTCTTTTGCTGTAGGATAAATCGTTTATTAGAGATTTTGTCACTGTAGTAACGTTCATACATTTTCAAGTGCATGTTAAGTATCCAAAATACTTTTTGAGAACTACACACATGGGATAGTTATATTATAACTTATTATAATTTTATATATATATATATAATTATTATATATAAGCATAGTTAACATGAGAGCAAATTGTGAACTGGAATGAATTCCCAGCTAAAAGATGCTGAATCAAGATTTTTCTCTTATGCTCAGCTGATTTATTTGATCAAACAGTTTTTTTTTTCAGTTTATTTAAATAACAATTATTTAAAATGTAATTTACCCTTTTGATGCAAAGCTGACTTTTCATCATAATTACTCCAGTCTTCGGTGTCACAAATCATAAATACTGAAAACTATTTTGTGTAATATTGTGTAATTTTCTTCAGAATTCTTTGTTAAATAGAAAATAAAAAATAAACAATTCATTTGAAATCTGTGTTTTATTATAAATGATCACTTTTAATTAGTTTAATTCACACTTGCTGAATAAAAGCATGAACTGCCTTTAAAAAATGTACTGTCTCCAGACTATCCAGAAGATAATGCATTAAGATTTCTGATCATGAAAAAGGACCTTCTTCCTCATTGTGAAAGAAATAATGAATTGTGAAGTACAGTTTGAGCCACTTCCTGTTTTTGCCTGTGTAATGATGAGCATTATGGCTCTTGCAGGTATTACAGAGGAGCTGTGGGTGCTCTGCTGGTTTATGACATCACCAAACACCTGACGTATGAGAACGTGGAGCGATGGCTGAAGGAGCTGTATGACCACGCTGATCCTCATATAGTAGTCATGCTTGTGGGAAATAAAAGTGACCTGGGAAATGTACGCACCGTGCCAGCAGAGGAGGCGAAGGACTTTGCAGGTGTCAATGCATTTCATAACACTTTGTTTTAGACGTTTAAACCTTTAAATCAGTTCATGAAGGTCCACTCCTCTGCAACCATAATTAAACAAGCCTGAACCAGCTAATCAAGGTCTTCAGGATTACTAGAAACTTCCAGGCAGGGGCTGGAGTCTGACATGTGCCTTAGATGATGCTGTTTATCTTTTTTTTGTCTACTGCCAAGCACGAAAGATGACATTTAGGCTTTTTTTCCCGCATACACAAAGTTAGTTAATGGAGTCTAATGTTGTTTATACGTTCTCCAAAATATCGTCTTTTGATATAAAAATATCAAAATATCTTTTCCACACAAGAAAGAAAGGTTTATAGTGATTTGAATAATTTTTGAATGAGCTTTCGCTTTGTTTTTTAATGTAATTCTCTTTTCTGGTTCATTTAAAAAAAAAAAAAAAAAACAGAGGCCAAAGGCTTACTTTTTATGGAGACATCTGCATTAGAGTCAACTAATGTTGAAACTGCCTTCCTTGAAGTTCTAACAGGTGAGTTTTCTTTTTACTTTAAGTTACTGATTAACTTTGAAACACAGCAAGATTTATAGGATTTTTAGGAAATTACGTTTGTATGAATTTCCCGTTTTTATAGTGTGTTTACCCAGGCTGCATTTATCTGATTAAAAACAATAGTGTAAAAAATTACAACCCTTTAGTGTCTTTAGTGTCACGTGATCCTTCAGATATTATTCTAATCTAAGTTCTTAATTATAGTTATTCAAAATTCTAGAATATTCCTTCTAGATTTAAATGCATAAAATGCAGTGTTCATTTATGTTTCCTTCATCAGCAATACACAAGAAAGTTGCTAGTAAAGAGGTCACCAGAGGCTCGATCAGCGCAGTGACTCTGGGTCAGACTCTGGGCCCCTCCAGCGAGTTTAATGAGGAGAGACGGTCCTGCTGTAAAAACTCCTGAACAGATGAATAAACATCAAGAACAAAACAAAGACATTTACCCGTGACACTGATCACGTCGTACCTGCATGGAGTCATTTCTCCATATTTGAGCCCTCAGTGGATGTCATATCAGTGAGCAAAATGTGAGGGGACCAGCATTTTTTAGCGGCATTGTTTTGTGGCTTGTTTTTTACTTTTAAAAAATGTAAACAGTTGAAACTGATAATGTAAGATAAGATGTGCAATTATGACAAGACGTGAATTTAAATAACTTTGAATGAAACACAAATAAGTTGTGCTGTTTTATAAAGCTATTTATATGGTGTGAAATGAAAAAAATATATATTTCAGTGCAGACTTCGGGTATATAAATCACAGATAAAAAAAATAAACCACTTAATCTTTGAAGAAATTAAATAATATCTTGGACTGATCTATGATACATTTTTACAGTTATACATTTCTCATGGAAAGAATCTTATTAAATTTTCCAAAGAGTGAGATCTGAGTTCTTGTGTGCAAGAAAAAAAGTACTTGGTAGTAACTGGAAGAAGCTCTGTGCTCTGCTGCAGCTTGCAGAATTCACTAAAACAGCAATATTTTAGTCTTAAGACCTTATTCAGGCATTAAAAAGGTGCTGTTTTAATAAATGTAAGGGATTTTATACAAGCTACAGCAATGTGTGGGACTTCATTTTATCTATAAAAATATTCCTTAACATACAGATTTATGTTTTTCTTTTATTTGTATGCCATGTGGAATGTTACACATTACATGTTAATGCAGTAATTATTCAGGCTCAGTCACTGAACCATAAAAACTTCTTTATTTTAATTTGATACTTTTATATATTTGTACATAACTAATTAGAGTGATTCTGTAGCAATCCTTGGCAAAAATTCTTGATGCTGATTAATCACGTTCATATCTACCCGTTATGAGAACAGCAGAAAAGTATTCATAGTGGTAATTCAAACCCTGGTTATAATCGAGGGTTGTTCTCCTTTTTTATTTGGATACACAAAAATGAAGGGCTTAATGCTCAGTTCAACTGATAAACACAGTCAGTGCCTGGATATTGAGGCAGATTCAGTTGGTACTTCTGCTCAAGTGCACGAGGAACGAACCTGCCCCCCAGGAAGTGGTAGCGTCCTTTGAAGTGATTGGCTGCTTTCTTAGGGGCCGTGAGGGAAATGAGCATGTCAGGCTGAATCCCATCAGGACAGCCGTTCTCCACATCCCAACCTAATAAATGAAAGAAGTTACATAATACAAATAATAAAAATCTATCTAATCTATTGCTATCTTCATTCCAAGAGGATGGCACTCCACTCTTAGTCATTGGTGACTTTAACATTCATCTGGACAAGCCTCATGCTGCAGACTTTCACTCACTCATTGCTTAACTTGACCTAAACCGCCTGGATCCGGTTCAGGAGTGGCCACTCAACTGAAACTGCACTACTGTCAGTAACCAAAGCCAACTCCAGATCATCAGTACTCGTTCTGCTAGATCTTTCTGCTGCTTTTGACACGGTAAATAATCAGATCACTTGGTATCACAGGGATTCCACTTCGCTGGTTTGAATCCTATCTCACAGATAGATACTTCAGAGTGGCTTGGAGAGGGGAGGTGTCTAAATCACATCGTCTGGTCACTGGGGTGCCTCAGGGATCAGTTCTTGGACCCCTCCTCTTCTCCATATACACTACATCTCTGGGGCCTATACAGGCACACGGCTTCTCTTACCACTGCTGTGCTGATGACACACAGCTCTATCTTTCATTTCAACCAGATGTCCCAACGGTAGCTGCACGGATTTCCGGCTGCTTGGCGGACATCTCGGAGTGGACGAAAGATCATCATCTACAGCTCAACCTGGCAAAGACTGAGCTCCTCATTTTCCCTGCAACTCCAACTCTACAGCATGATTTCACCATCCATTTGGATTTATTAACTATTACCCCATCAAGTTCAGACAGAAATCTTGGTGTTATCTTTGATGACCGCCTCTCCTTCAAAGACCATATTGCGAAAACTGCAGTTTTGCCCTACACAACATTAGAAAGACCAGGCCCTTTCTTACAGAGCAGGTAACAACTTCTTATCCAGGCCCTGGTCATCTCCAGGCTGGACTATTGCAATGCTCTTCTAGCTGGTCTTCCCTTGTGCACAGTCAAACCTCTACAAATGATTCAGAATGCAGCAGCAGCCCAAAAGGGCCCATGTCACACCTCTCTTCATCTCCGTGAACTGGCTCCCAATTGAAGCTCGCATCAAATTCAAGGCACTGATGCTTGCATATGGAACAATCTCCGGCTCTACGCCTGCTAACCTCAACTCACTGCTACCACTCTACACTCCCTCCAGATCCACCAGTGAGCGACGCCTCATTGTACCATCACAAAGAGGCACACAATCTCTTTCCAGAACATTCTCTCACTCCGTTCCTGGCTGGTGGAATGATCTTCCCATCAGTACACGAAATGCCAACTCCCTTACAACCTTCAAACGACTGCTGAAAACCCATCTCTTTCAACACTACTTGACATCATAAAAAAAAACCTGTTGTACGGTATTATGAGCACTTCCTAAGTTGTTTTTGCCTCTGTATGACTAATTGCTTGTTGTTTTTCCCCAACTGTATTTTGCTGTGGATAAAAGCGTCTGCTAAATGAATAAATGTAAAATGTAAATGTAATAATAAAGGATGCTTATTGGTTCATAAATGCTCATCTAAAAGATCAAAAAAATATTTTCCTACTAAACCCTTTGAGTGTAAAATCATAAGCATCGGTGATTATGCGTGTGTGTTCTCACCTGAAGGTATGTCAACGCTAGCGATGGGCACGGTTATCTTCTTTAGCTGAGAGAGGATGTCACCAAACGGCTCTCGCACAGCACCCTTAAAACTGAATCCAAAGATGGCGTCCACCACCAAATTATACACTTCATCGATCACATCAGCCTAAAGACAGCATGATTGGGAAATACATATTACTATTACACATAAACTGCTGATCAAAAGGTTGAAATCTGACTCCAAACTTTAGAGTAAATATACTAAATATTTTACATAAAGGTAAAAATGAAATATGAAACATTAAATGTTCAGCTTGTTGTGCATATCTTGAGCAGCTGGTACATTCATGGCATTTAGCGCATTACTTTATTATATATTAATGAGGAAGAGGAACCCATATGAGGGCTAAAAACATCTGGCCCCCCTACAGTGTGAAAGATGTGTTATTGACCGCTGCGGTTTGTGCAGTACCTCAGGCATCTCTGTCAGGAAGGATACATCCATCTTCTCACACTGGGTGGTAAGGTTCTGGAACAGCTGTTTGCTGGGGCGCTTTGGGTACAATACAGAAGGCTCATATCCCTGGGAGATTCACATGCAATATGAATAAAATCAATCCACCTTCATGAGATATTAAGTGTAATGAAGGAGTGGTTTATTTTTAGTATAAGACGAACTTACAAACAGTTTGAGATGTCTAGCACAAACCAACCCATCTCCTCCATTATTTCCCGGCCCACAGATCACCAAAACTCGAGGTGGACTCCTGAGCAGTGATTCTAGAGGATAGCCCTATGAAGCAAAAACTACTTTTGATATGTATAATACGCCACATAGAGTGAGCTGTATTTGATCCTTTTTGCATGTTGGTGGAGCGTCAGATGAACCTTTGACACAGCCGTGGCACAGCTCAGACCGGCCAGCTCCATTAACTGATCCACACTGAAGCTGTACTCGTTGAAGAGCTCTTCGTCAATGTGTTGAGCCTCTTCTTGGCTATAAAAGAAAGATTGGATAAAAACAATGATGGTTGTGCTCATGCAACAATAGTAACACTAATAAATGCAGTGCCTTTACACTCACCCCAAGTACTTGATTGTATTGGCCATAGTGCAAGCCTGTCTGTGAGCGAGATCTTTACTGTAGACGTTGCTGGCAACACGTGCACATACTCCTGTATGGGTCAGGACAGAGCCTCCTCGTGATGTCACAAGAAGACCGATACCAAACAGGGCTCGAACTCCCAACATTCACCTGGCTAAAGCACCTGAACACAAAAAAAAATGATGGTGGGTGTTCGGTCTACATAGAGAGAAACAATAATAATCTGCTGCCCATATTTTCTGGAAAGGAGGATGTTGACAGGCATATCCAAAATGTTGCTTAATGTGCAATATATTTTTTTGGGTGTAACGAGGGATTAAATTATAAAACAATATATATATTATAATATTATATTAATTATTTATGTTTTTATATAAATATACAATATATAACTAATGCATAACTCAACTCGTGAAAATTATTCATGGGAAAAATTATATTACACATTAAAACTCTAAATTTTATAACAGTTTAACATGCTACCATCAGGTAAAAAAACTATTACGGGTTGAATCAAATGATATAGCTATAAAAAGCTGAAGAATTCAATACCTGTTAGCAATATTAAAGCGCTCTGTAACTTTCGTTGACACCAAGAAATGCTCAAGACACCGCACAAAAAACAGAAAAAAAAACAACCCAGTTACAGTACAGTAAACAGACAGCACACTTGCAGCCCTCTGCTGTTGAAACCCAGTATATAAACAATATCCGGGTTCGTGAACTTGAGTCGCCTTTCATAATAAAAGTCTGGCTTCTACGCGCGTTTGTTAAATGATCTAAATCAAATAACATTTTAAAAAGTAAATACACATGTAAGTAAGTAAATACAGAAACAACAACAACATAATAATAATTATTATTATTCATTTTTATAATATTTGCTTATTATTAGAGTGTTTCGTCTCTTTGCAGGACATAAACAGCGTGGATGCACATATATGAAAATAAAGAAGTCGTAAAAAAGATTCCTTTCCTTTCCTGTGAATGTGTCCTTTAGCCTTCACATCACATCACATCCGTATGCTCAGACCAGGTCTCATGTATTGGTTGGATCCACGCCCCTTTAGCTCAGGTAGGGATGGTATGTTCCGCTTGTTTAATAGCGCTCTCGGAACGCTAATGCTGGGATAGTGTGAATGATATTCTGGGGCAGGTGCGATCATAAACACTGCATGATATTAAATATTCACCGGATATGCTGATGCATTACCTGGCTTGAGGTAAGCGCTAATTAATTCCAAATGATTGTTATGTTATTTAATATAATCAGAGTAAATTATTGAATATGGATTTTTACAAAATTGGGAAAATACACTGGATTTCTATAAAAGGAAATTTAACTTGAACCTGACTTTTTATAAGGACGCCACAAAGAAAAGTACAACCGTTTAAGAAATAGTGGACTTTTTTCGTGGCGTTTTGAATGACAGGAGCGACCTTTTGAGCGTGCCCGAAATGTTTGACAATAAACTGCAGTTAACTTGCAACTGTAATGTATCGTTTATTATGCGAGTGTTCATTATTTAGGAAAATATAAATTAAGGAACCCAAAGAGGAAGCTCGCATATTTTATTTATTTATTGTTTGTTTGTGTATAATTTAATTGAGGAGCGTCTTTGTGCAAGACTGGAGGTGATATCTGCACTGATTCAGTATTCAATTTCCAGTTAGAGCTCACTATTAGTGGAAAAAAGTCACTTATTTAAAAGAACACGTTTGCAGTTGAATAACCAAGCTTTTTTTCTTCTTCTGTATCAAAAATGTAATCGTGCAAGTTTAAATCTAATATAACCTTGAATCTTACATGGTATGAATAACCCTGATGAAATTCCTTCAAGTACCTTAGAGTGTGTAAATATGATGTTACATGAAAATGGTAATCATTCAGTACAATGGTGCATATCAAATTAATAGTATTACCAACTGATACAATCAAAATGCTATTTGATTTAAAGTGTCTCGTAATGATATTCTTTCATTAAGCAGTAGTTTTGATGCAAGCTCTGTGTAATTGAAACTCAGAGATGCTGTATCACGGTTGGTATGTCCTCATTGATCAATCTCTGAGCAGCAGGGCTTTTACATCCAGGCGGACACTCATGGAAGGCTGCCATGGAAAAACCCAGTGAATTATAATGTCTACTCATAGCTGCTGTCTATAAATTACCAAAGAGTTGACGGCCTGTTTGCATGGCTCAGACACAGGCTTTAAAGACCCAGCCACTGAAATGACTGAAGAGCATCCCGCACAGAGCAATGGCTATGTACTCACGAACTGAAGTGGCACTGTAAAATCAATCTATTGATGAGCGCTGGGTGCATGTTTTGCTGTAAATTAGCCTTGTTACATAAAAATGCTCATTGTGTTTCCATGGTCATGCACTTCAATAATGTCTTTGTGTTTTCCAGCAAGAGCTTTTAGTGAATCATGCTTGTCTCTTATGATGCCATAGTAGATTTTAATGCAGACCAGATACTTAAGATTTTTTTAAACATGCTTTCATGTAAAAGACTGGGGAAGAAAATCATGTTATTTGTGGATGGATGTAATTGTTGTCTTGGTAAATGTATTCTGGCTGGTGTAGATTGGGGATCTTTGTTGCTGTCCAGTGCTGAAGTTGAATCCCCATTTTAGACTAGAGAGAGTTGTGGTAAATTATTACAGATTTGTTTTTGGTAGAATTATCCATAGAATTAAAATAACATAACATGTGTAACCAAAAGAGTTAAAACATTATGTCTATTCAGCCCGGCAAACAAATATTAGTAGGTTTTTTTAAAGTTAGAAAGTGACCATCATAAATAGCTGCATGTGAGCTGATACATGCACGTTAGTAAACTGAAGAACATTTTATGTTAAAAAGAGGTCATACTTCTACATGGCTGGAAAGATTTATTGTTATCTCAAAATTATTCCAGACTTAAAATATATATATATTTTTGTATTATCAGTGTTAAAATAAAAGGTCACAGTTTATATTAAGTGGCCTTAACTACTTTGTACTTACATAAGGTTAGTATTTTAATTATAAATGTAATTACAGATGTAACTACATATAAGTATTTTTAAAAATATAAGTACAATGTTAAATAAATTAATTGTGAAGATACTTCTGTAATAAACATTGAAACTGCTACACTCCCAGAAAAAAAACCCCAGCATAGTGTCTTAAATAACTGACCAAAGTGACAGATTTATAATCCATCTTTGTCTACACTGTAGGGTGTAGGGGAGATTATGAGTTATGGTAATTGTTATACATAGAATAATTGGTTCCATCAAGCCTCTGTAAGTAATAACTGTTTGTTATTCTCTCCCAGAGGCCATGCCCCCTCAATCTAGTGTGCTGAACTTTGATAGTTCCCTGCTGTTGTGTGATATATGGACCAGATGTTTATTAATGAGGCTCATTAGTGACTAGAAATTAGATGCTTACCTTGTATATTTATTGCTTGTCAAGTCACGTTTATTTATACCGTCATCCAAGCAGCTTCACAGAAATGAACATTAAAATGCAGTGAAGTCATTTCATAAGTGATTAATTTTGCAAGAATGAATGTTAATTCAATTTAGTTCAATAACAGTCTCAGTATTGCAAAATCAGTTATGAAACATATTGTAACACTCATACATGTACAAGGTAAGAGAATTTAAAGCAGATTTATTTATAACAGAAAGTTTCAGTCAAACTTTAACAAGAAGAGTATAAACAATAAATCATGAAACTTGTATGCAGGTTTGTAATGAACGGATATAGTTCCTTTAAGGGGCGATCTCCTGATCGCTTTAATACAGGTCCCTCTCCCTGCACTGTTTGCAGTTCTCATGAAGCACAGGGGCGGTGGCTGTGGAGAGTGTGAACTCCGGATAACTTTGCGGGGGCAGTTACTGAGGAAGACAGGTAAGTAACAAGTTAAGTATAGCAGTGTGGTATTCTCACGTGAGGTGTGCAATCCCCCGATCGCCTAGAAATGGCTGAGGCAGCAGGTGAGTAGGCCTCCTTCAATGAAACAAATGATCTCCTGATCGTAAAGGTGTACGCCAGCACACTGTAAACAGGTAAGTAACCAGGTCAGTATTTAATAATTCTCTGAAGGGAGATTTCTCACATTGAGTTGGCGATCTCCAGATCGCTTTATTTCTGTCCTTGAAGAGTCCCTTAGAACGTGATAGTCCATAAGTGCGGGTAAGTGCTGTGGGTTAAAAGTCTTGACAAGGCTTAATCACAATCATAACACTCAAAATAGGTGAGATAAGAGGTGTGTAAGGAGTGTTACCTCGTGCTCATCACCCCCCTCTCCAGGAGTGTCTCCTGACGCTCTAGGTAGGTGGCGAGGTCGACCGTGCCCCCTGGGAGCAGAACGATTTGGATGTTTATGATGAAATTCTTGAGTTAATGATGGATCTAGTATGTCGTCCTTGTCCACCCAATAAACTCTCCTCTCCGTAACCCTCAATCATGTACTGGACCCAGCCGCCCTGCCTCCGGGAATCCAAGATCTCCCGGACCTGGTAGATGGTTTCTGTGGTGTCGATTTCTGGCGGCTGGGGAGGTTCCTGTTCTGGAGTGGGAAGAAATACAGATTCAGTGTGAGGTTTTAATTGTGAGACATGAAATGTGGAATTGATGCGATAGCGGGTGGTAATTGAAGCTCGTAGGTCACCTCATTTACTTGACGCACTTTGAGAAATAAGCCAATGTATCATGGAATTAGCTTTTTACATGGCAGTTTGAGCTGAATGTCTTTGGTTGACAACAAACCATTTCTCCAGGTTGGTAGGTTGGAGGATCTGATCTATGAGTATCCGCCCAGGTCTTGTGTCTGCGGATAGCACAATGCAGATGAATGTGGGCAGAGTTCCAAACTTGTTCACTAGTGCGAAACCAGTAGTCAACCAAGGGTACTAAAGAGGGTTCCTCAGACCATGGGAATAAGGGAGGTTGGTATCCTAAGAAACACTGAAATGGCGTTAGTCCAGTGGACTCCTGGTGGAGGGATTTTTGAGCATATTCTGCCCAGGGCAGGTATTGATACCACTCCGCTTGATGGTCATGACAATAAGTACGTAGGTAACAGCTAATCTCCTGAATCTTTCGTTCCATTTGACCATTGGTCTGTGGGTGATAGCCAGAGGATAAACTGACGGTAACTCCTAGTAGATGAAAGAACTCTCGCCATACTCGTGACGTAAACTGGGGACCTCTATCTGAGACAATATCCTCAGGCAATCCAAAGTGTCTAAAAACATGGTGAAATAGTGCTTTGGCGGTATCTAGTGCGGTATACCTGGTAATGGTAGTAGTTTCCATCCCTTGGAGAATCGATCTACTAAGATGGTAGTGTGTCCCTCAAAAGGAGGTAAGTCTGTAGCAAAGTCGATTCCCAGGTGAGACCAAGGAGGTTGAGAAAGAGACAAGGGCTGTAGTTTGCCAGCTGGTAAGCGTCTTGGATTGTTTGTTATTGCACAAATAAAGCGCACAGATTCCATCATGGTGGCTTGACGGATTTGATCCTCTAAATCCCACACTATGGGGCTATGAAGACTGTGGAAGGAAGAATAGGTTCAGGGGTTTCAGTGATATGATCAGGATCGTGTAGCTGTGACAGGGCATCAGCCTTGATATTTTTGCTGCCTGGACGGTAAGTTATCTTAAAGGAGAAACGGGTAAAAAATAAGACCCATCTAGCCTGATGGGGATTTAGACGTTTGGCCTCTCAGAGGTACTGGAGATTCTTGTGGTCCGTTATGACCTCAAACCGGTGTTTTGCCCCCTCTAGCCAATGGCGACATTCTTCCAGGGCTAGTTTTATGGAGAGCAGTTCTCGATTTCCCACGTCATAGTTCTGTTCGGCTGTGGACAATTTTAAGTAAGCACAATGTAGTACCTGTGGTGAACCATGATATTGGGATATCTATATATCTATAGATATTTAGAGTTGCTGTGTCAACTTCCACTACAAATGGTAGGTCAGGGTCAGGATGACGGAGTATCGGGGCTGTGCAAAATGCTCGCTTTAGTTGTACGAAAGCAGTTTTTTGCTTCGTGGTTCCATTGATTTTTTTTTTTTCTTTCCTCCCTTGAGCAAAGACGTGAGTGAAGCAGCAATGATGCTATATCCTAGAATGAATCGATGATAAAAATTTGCATAGCCTAAAAGTCTTTGGAGGGCTTTGATATATGTGGGAAGTGGCCAGTCTTGTACCGTTGTCACCTTGCTTTCCCCCATGGATACCTCTGCTATCATAAAATGATAATCATAAAATGTCTCTGTTATGTTCAACAAGCATTAAGAAAACATGTCAATTTCAAAGGACTCATATCACTGACAGCAGTAGTACAGCCTGGATATTTTTGTTTAAAAAGTGCAGTTGCAGCCCTCAACTGATGTTTATGTTGTCATGTTTTGGTCTGAAGTGCCACCCTCCATCTATCTCCCAATCACAAAGTCAATAGAGTTTCGGCATCCAGGTTTCCTGCTTGGCAGAAAATACAGTGCATTTCATTTAATTCATTGTCATGTGCGTCCGTTCCTGTTGGTGTCGTCAATCATGGCAACGTGAGTCTGCGTCAAGTCTGAAAAGGACAGGTATAGTGGTCATGAGATGTTGGGATACGTTGGCATCTTTCTTTAGGAACGCTTCTAGCCCCACGGTATCATCGTAAATGGCCATATGTGCTCGGATGTCTGCACTCAGGCCTCTGCGAAACACTGCCAGGAGCGCTAGCTCATTCCAGCCACTAGTTAACATTGTGTGCGAAAATGAAGGATATATTCATGAATATTGGACTTGCCTTGTCGTAGTCGTAAGAGTTCGATACAGAGACGGACGAGTAGGTATGTCCAAATACCTCACGAAAATGTTTGAGGAAATTTGTCAATGAAGATAAGTGAGTACTCTCACTGGCCCACAGCGCTGCTTTGAAATGAACAGTCACAATCATAACTGGAACATTCCAATCAAAAAGGTGAGATAAGAGGTGTGTAAGGAGTGTAACCTCGCGCTCAGCCATCTACACTCTGGTTTGGGCAGCATATATGCAGCAGACTTGATTAAGCTCAGGTGATCGCAATTAAAAGTCTGGTGACTGAAGAACGAGTGTAGACGGCTGCATTGCGATCAGTATCCAGCGCGGGCGTGACTATCATAATAGAAATGCATGCATTAAAAATACAGTGATGTTTTTTTTTATACGCATCAGCCTGAAATCCTCAGTGTTTAGGTCATAGGTAATTTGATTATAGTGCACTGGTTCTGTTTTTATCTCGTTCGCAACAATTACCGTTGTCATTTTGTGCTTTGGCTCACTGTAATGAAACCAGATGGCCAGAAGGTCATCCTCAATTAAGGAAAATCCATTTCCATTCATAAAGCTATCCATTATCGTCTTCAGTTAATCTCCCCGTTTCTTTTCATCAATATTAAGACCAGAAGCCATTCTAATCTTGCTGTCCTTTGTGTACAGTCTCCTGTTTTTATACTTTCCCAATCCCATCTTACAGAGATTAAACATGCCTCCTTTTGCTTGATGTATTAAAATCTTGGATATGTCAATGATTTTTACCTATACTTTTTGGTTGAGGCAGGTTGACGTTTAGGCTACTAGAATAGCAGAAGGTTTGCCTAAGTCTTACACAGGCCGTGTTCGTACATTATTAATACACTCTGTTTAGACGTGCAGCCCTAGTTGACATATGTCTTATCTTCCACTGATCTCATTAGCTAACAAAGATTTTGACAGGCACAAGAAGTTTTGGGACCCTAGCTAGTGCATGGCTGAAATAATATGGCAAATATTTGAAAAATATTAAAATATTTAATATCATCTATTTAAATCAAGAGAGGGAGAGAGATGAAAACAGGAATTACAGGCATAAGCATTTTAATACCCTTCAGGGCAGATCTATTAACGTTGATTCTTGTTTTCTCATTGACAGTATAATTGAGTTAGCACAAAGTTAGCTGTAATGTTATTAGCCAATGTGGACAACACTCAGTAAAGGTTATATATTTGCATCAGTGGTTTCATTATGAAACTTTAACATCTATGAAAATAGATGCACAAGGGGTTCATAGTGCAAAAGCGTTTGTTAAAATGCTCATTTTTGTTATATATCAATATCCCGTGAACGGTTTGTGGTTTCTTCTATTTATCTATTGTAAAACCCAATATTGGAACATTTGTTTTTGAAAGTGAATCTTCATTTACATCTTCACCAGCACTTTGGTTGAATTATATATAACCCTAGACTGTAGACAGGATATCTACAAGCTAATTCCTTGGTAAACACCATCTGGTTGGTAATTAGTGGACAGAAAACAAACAAAAGTACCGAGCTTCCTCAGATTTTGCTCAAGACTGTTGGATTGTGACTGTCAGCTGTAATTTGCTCAGCCTTACAGGTCACACAACCCTTACAGAGATGAGGTTATTGATTCTTGGATTTTTTTTAAACCTGATACCATGAGATGGTGATTGAGCCTCACCCTGTAACCATACTCTCCTCCTACAGGTCCACTCCATAGAGCTGGCCTATCACTGTCATTGTGTCACCCATCCAGCACGGGATAACAAGGACCCAGAATGTTCAGCACAAAGAGGTCAGTACACAATAGTGGTTTACGGTGCTTTTACATGTGTTGTTGTTGTTTGTTTATCTCTGTTATCAGTGTGCTTTTTGGGTCATGGCTATCACTGCAGATACTGTACTTGATGTTAAATATAGTTGACAGCATGACAACTCAGAAAATTGTCTAGTTTTGCATTGCATTTGCAAATTGATTTGTACACAGATTCCCCCGTACAATTTACAGTAAAATACTTGCAGCTGTGGTTGCTAGATATTGATCATAAAAAATAAGGTAAACTTTTTGGGTTTTAAGCTTTTAAATACAGTTAAATACAATAATTGAATTAACTGATATAATGTTGATATACCAACCTATTAAAATACTGAATACCATTTAACAGGATTTTACCAAAAAAAAAAAAAAAAAAAGAATTACTGTTAAAATCACTGTCATTTTGTATGCATTTGTTTTGTTTGTTTTTTTCCTGTTGTTTTAAAAGGAACCACCAGAGGAGAGAGTGCCGTTTTATTTTTCTGGTCACCAAGATGTTCAACTTTGGGTTATACAAAGAGCTAATCAATGTCGCATTTTACTTAGCCAATCACATTAAAGAAGAAATGGGACAAATATTGCTGTCACATTCTACCTCTAAGTTAATGACACACAAGGCCCACAACTGATCTAATTCGTCAGTGTATATATATATATATATATATATATATTTTTTTTTTTTTTTTATTTATTTTTTTTTTTTTACCTATTCTCAAAGGGGAAAGTGCCCAGGCAACGTTGCCCAAAAAAAAAAAAAGTTGCCCAAATTAGTGAAAAGTTCCCTCTGCGTATCATAAGCCATGCAATGAAAAACAATAATTTCTGGTCTTTGAGTGTCCATGTCTATACAAGTTGACATCTACAAACTGCAGCAATATTAATTTGAAAATATGAATAATATGTATGAATAATAATATTATAATTATAATAATATGAAACGTTTCTTTCATCGCATTTATGCGTTTAGTTAAACAGTGCACCCCCAAAACGCTCTCAAAAAAAGCTTTAATGTACACACAACACAAAATCAAAGATGATTTAATGGCTGGTGGTCTTACTTGATGCATGGACCAAAACAATAATATACTGTAGATACTTGTATATAAAATAAGCATCAGAAAATGATAGACTGCAGACAAATGCAGTGTGACTGCATGACTTTAACACTGGATGTAAATGCACCATGACTAAGGCACACACACAAGCAGATCACACTAAGAGATGGTGAAGTACAAGTCAGTGCAGGACACTGACTTTTCTAAAAGTGAACTTTGTGATGAGAATCAAACTCCGTCAGCAACCCTCAAGAGATAAGAGGGCATTATCATTTAAATAGCATAGACCCCAGGTAAAAGTAATCCTGATTTCTAATAAAAATGCTGACTGTTCTCGAGGTATTGCTGAAACATAAGTGGGGCTGTTGAATTTTTTTGCTTTAAGCCTGTGATGCATCATTAGAAGTTTCAAGCGTAAAAATCTCAAGAGGATTACATAATCTAATCATAATCTATAATTCTAACTCCTCACACAAACCTCATCCCCCCATCCCATCCCATTCCACCACACAGCTGTCATCCCGCCTGATGGATGCCATAATCTGGATTCCTCCATATGCACTTTCCATTCCAGTTTTTCTGGGGGGTGAAATATTCTCCTCAAGGCTTCCAGATGTGCTCTAATGGTCAGCCCAATTGCATCAAAAAGGACCGACTCCTTTTCTGTTTTATTGATGACTGCTTTTTGGGATTGTTAAAGGGCCTGTTTTATTTATATATTATACTTTTTATTTTCTTTGTGCCAGTCAAAACGCATTCATGCCTTTACGAACAGCATTTCAGGATGTTTGGAAGGGAGTCTGAGGTCCTTTGAGATTCAGAGTTATTTTTAACTGCAGCAGTACCAGGCTGTTATCTCTGCAAGAAACTCAGATGAGTTGCTTGGAAAAAGACTATAATTCACTTTTATAGATTCCTGTTGATTGCTTGAAAAAGTCAAAAGGGTGATTTTTTTTCTGAGATTAGCCTGAAACAAGGTTTTAAGGCAGTATTATTAGGAGAACGGTTCTCCTAATGGCAGTATAATCAAGCCTCGCCTCTGGATTTGTCCCGGCTAATGGAGTAACTACGCAAGTACATGACGTAAGGCTAGAAAAGAAAGGTATTGGTTTACAGATTTATTAGTCCAGGTGAACAAGGATCGCAGTGACAGGTTTAACTAATCACTAATCTAAATCAAGATGAGAGCTGTTTCAGCTTTACCTGATTAACTGAAGGTATAGTGTCTGTTTAGAACAGAACAAACCCATCTGTTACTGCAATATTTGGTTACTGGTGTTTAAAAATAAACGTTAGCAACAGAAAAAATACTATAGAGAGTATAGAGTGTTGAGTATAATAATCATTATATATTTTTATTCATATTAAAAGCACATCCTTAAATACTTTTTATATTTAAACACATTATTTAATGGTTTATTACAGACGACTGATCCTGAGAAAAAATGATGCCAGTGCCCCAGAAGACCTTGGATGTGGACTTTATGACACTCAGAATTGGATTTTATGAACTCGAGAGTTTATATCTGTAACAGACCGCTCCTCTGTGGCCCTCTCCGGCCGCCAGCAACGGGAACCCTCACCTGAGTATTAACGTTCCT